>WBMZ01016583.1:0-66657 GCA_013400975.1 Atrichornis clamosus | reverse complement strand
GGCCAGGCTCAAATCAAAACACTCTTATGTTCTGAATTTCCTCTTTTTTCTACTTAGTTTTTGAAGATGATAAACTATTTATATGAGACTGTTAAATGAATTTACCACATCAAAAATGATCCCTGAAAGTCATAGGAATCCATACAAGATTTATTACATTTGATTGGTTTCTCTGAAACTGCTTCTTTATTCTGGTGTGAAGTGAAGACCTTACTATAAACATTAGGTAACCAAAACCAGTAACCTAAATACGACCCCAACAGCCTTTCCCCCCGTGTCCTCCTATTGTCCCTACCTGATGCCCTGTTCACGTATTTATTGACACTAGAAAAAAAAAGATGACTAGTAGCTCCCATGTTAAGCCTTGTGGTTTTGTTAGATACTTTCTGGTTCTTAATTTACATTAAATAATGCAGAAAATAAAATTCTGATTATTTCTTTTTGCACACTAATTAAAATTGTCCACAGAACTATGCATTTTCATTAGCTCCAATGATATTACTATTTCTGCATTAATTTTGGCTTCATGCACACTTTTTAGAATTTGCTATTTTAATCAAAGCTGGTCACCATGAACTATGAGAACTCATGTGGCTTCAGAAACACAGAATACAGTGGTGAGTTTTCATATCCATTTTTTCATAAGCTTTTATCGCTAACTAATTGAAAAGAAGTATTAAAATCAGTGGCCAAAAAAATCCATTAATAATAGAGATTTAAAACCCTTAATCACCTATAGGGATGAGCCAAATGTAAATTTAGTCAAACAGTTCTAATAAGATTAATCTTGTGTAAAGCTAACTCAGTCATTTAGCAGAAAGGTTAATGTACACAATATGTGAAAAACTCATACAGTTCTAATAAGGTATGGAATAAATTATATGCTGTTTTTTTCAGCAATGACTAATAGCTAAATCTGCTATTTTTTAAACCAGTGCAGAATTACAATATCCAATGACACCAGTGCTAGGTCACAAACCTTTAGGTCTGTTCTCTTTTCTGTGTATAAGCTTAGTCTAGTATAGTAATTAATTTGTCTCCCGAATGTGCATAGTTCAGACCAAAATATTCAAATATTTGTGACCCTCTTTACTTCTTTCAGTAAACCTGCTGTGTTGTAAGTCAATTCTCCTGTCCTTTTCCTAAAAAGTAACTTGGACTGCTTAAAGCTGTGGGAACATCCATTAACTGATGTCTGTAAGATGCCTCTGCTGAGGTTTGCTGCACTTTGCCTGCCAGTTCTAACTATTTGGGCAACAGATATTGTTTTCTTGATATTATACTGACTTTAGTCACTTTCTTGGCCTGCTTAATACAGGAAAAAAGGTGGCTATGCATGTATAACCAGCCTAATATTGTTATTGCAATGAGTTAGATGACCCAGAGTGTCTATGACTACTCTTCTTTCCTTTTCCTTCTCTGTGAAATGTTGGCCAATGCCCCAAATCTTTGGGATGAACCAAAGGAAAAATATTTGTGCTCCCTCAGTACAATTTTCTCCTGGGCTTGTTTAGAGTCCTCTCTAGGTACAGAGGAATTATTGGGAACCCTGCCACTAACCCTCAGGAAGTCCCAACAGGTCACTGCAGCCTTTGATCTTCTCATCACAGTTTGGAGAAAGATGATCCATATGAACATCCACTCTTGTCTAAATGGGGATGAAAAATGCATTTGAAAAGCCCAGATGTACTATAAAAAAGAATTGTCAACAAAAGAAATAATGAGTTATGAGGGGTGGGGAGGTTGGGTAGTGTAATAGCAGACTTTGAATCAGTCTTGGGAATGGTTTAGAAAGTAAAAGCCAATGTTATAATGTACACAGAGGAAGGAAGTCATGTAAACAATAAAAAATTGTTGGGAATTGAATGAAAGAATTCTGACATCCAATGTATGGTTAAAGGAATGGCACTTCTGATGGTTTTCTCGTGTGCACAGGCATTAGTCAAATTTATAGAAGAAGCTGTCCAATGACTGAAAAATACTGGGAAAGCTATCAAACATGAACCCCAGGCACAAAACAGTGAGAAGACACGTGTATAAATGAAAAAAAGATGCGTGAGGGGTTGTACATAAAAAGTTTTCAAAAAACCCCCCCCATTATTTTTACAATAACAATGATAACTCTTTTCAAGACATAAAAGAGTTATTTTAACAGTAGAGCAGTTCAGCTTAGTAAAGTTTTCCTGTGAATGATGTCTAATAATCACACCATCTTGGCATGTGTCAGGTTCTATGGTCTAAAAAATATTTTCTTCATACTTGTAACAGAAAAGGTTATCCCAAATAGTCAATTTGTAATAGCAGGTTACATCATCCATGCAACAAGCCTTCTTTTTAACTGCAGTAAAATGCACCAACTCTACAAATTAATAGGTTGCCTTTTTGCTTTTTGTTTTCCACAGTTATTTTTCTGAAACTCTCTCAGAAAACTATTTATAGGCTGTTTGGTAATTCCTGCTTTCATGAACCATGATTTTATTAGTTATACCCAGAGGGACATGTCATTTTCTATACAGGCGATTCATATAATTAGCATTTCTGAGGGAGCTCAGTGTCTGAGTGAACAGTACCTCCATGAAACAGAATGTGCTCGGGGTAGATGCCCCATAAGGGAAGATTCTCCAAGGTGTTTCTGATGAAGATCAACACCTATGCAGTAGAAGCGGTTGTCATAAAGTTTGTTATTTGAATGAAAGTTTGTTTGAATGAGTCCTGTCTAACTCACCACTACAAATGGTCTGTTAACCAGAACATCAATACACTGCTAGGATATCGGCAATGATGTAATTCCTCTTCGTACTTCCAAGTATGTTGAACAAGTTTTCCACGTGTACAAAATCAAAATTAAAAATTCTAAAAATTATTTAAGTTGGTATTATAGAGTTATAGGTTTTAGTCTTCTTATTTTTTTTGTCTCTACTGTTTTATAAGTTATATATTCCTTTACCTGAATAACTTACTTGTCTTAAATAGCATTGCAGAAAGATATTTTCATGTGCAAATTCTTGGTTAAATGACAGTGTCTTATAGCAAAATGTTATGCGCAAATGCAGATAAGATTTATATCAGGCTGTGAATGTAATGATAGGAAAGGAACATAAATGAAATGAAGCACAGAATGAAATATTTTGAATGCAAAATCCAGCAGTACAAAATGTATTTAAAACAAAAAAGGAAGTTGGAGACATATACTTGTATCCGTGGTTCCAATGATAACTGAATGATCCTTAGGTATTTAGAAAAGTGAGATGGTACTGTTTTGGGAAAGGCAAGGTGTTGGAATGTGGAAGCGAGTATGTGGCCAGAGATGTTTCCAATGTAATGGTATGGGATTGGTATAAGTTAGGATGTTGATATAGAAGCATGGAAGTCATCTGGGCTGTGGAGGGTTTTTACAGGCTTTGAAATTCTGTGTCCCATCTTGGCTGAGCAGCTGCACTTTTCAGTGTTTCTCCGTTGCAGTTCCAGTATTTCTTGGCAGAGTACTTTGTCATACTCTTCAAGATGCTGCCTTCTTAATTCTTTCTTAGCTCTTGGATGACAGAAAGTGATCCCAGAAGATATTCCTTGGTGAGGGAAGAGTAAGGGAGGCTTGGTGTTGCAGGATAGAAAGGGAAGACATTTTAAAACACAGATTGATAAACATTGACCTAGATCAAAAGAGCTGTGCCAGTTTAAAAGGTTGCAGAAACTCTTCTAAGCAGCACGTTCTTGACTTTTTATTAGCCAGGAATCTTCTACAAAACCTGAGATAACTGAGTTGGTTAGAGCATGGTGCTAGTAGCTTAAAGCTTGGGGGTTCAATCCCTGTATGAGGCATTCACTTAAGGGTTGGACTTGACCTTTGTGGGTCCCTTTCAACTCAGAATATTCTGTGATTCTCTGAAGCGACAGTTTGATTAAATGCAGAACCCTTGTTAAAGCTAATGGACAGATGAAAGCAATAGCTCTCTATTTTTTAGAAATGGACAACCCCTTATAACTATATTATATATTTTTTTCATTTGAGCAAGTCCCCCATTCTTGTTTAAAAACTATTAGATATCCATTTTGTTGAACCATTATTCAGTTAATATATTTCAGACCTTTAGTCTGGATAAGATTAAGAGCATATGCAAAAACTGTGAGCTACCAATGTTTTCAACACCTTTTTTTTAAATGGTGACTGAAAGTTCCTAGGTAATACCTTGCACTGTTCCAGATGGGTTTTTTTTTCCATAAATGTGTATGTGCAAACACAATCAGAAAGAAGTGGGAAATTAATATACAAGCTTTGTGAGGCAGTTTTTTGAAAGTGACAGTATTTTCCTCTGACGAACTGCTTTACATTAGTTATTGTTTATCTTCCCAGTAGATTTTTGTGTTTTTGATTTAAGAGGTGTTAGGAACAGCTTTTTCATAACAGGACAGATATATTTTTGGTTCCTAATGAAAATAATTAATCATTGGCTTGCTATTTGTATTTGCCATTACATTTTAGCTGTCTTGTAGTTGAAAACTATTTTATGAACATTTTTGCTCTTGTAAAATGTATTCTGGGTAATGAAGATATTGTTCATCTCAGGTCACTGAAACTATGGTGTCAGTCTTGGTATTTTCCTCTTGAAGTAAGTTTCTTTTTTGAGCTGATAATTTTTTTTCTATTTTAGTTTATTCTGAAATGACACATTGCAAACTTACTATTTTTTGCTTTCTTCCAAACCAGGATTAAATGAATTTAATTTCATGCTGTGTGAAAATCATTACAGTATTCACAAGAAATCAGAAAATGGAACCAAATTGATTATATAATTTCTCTTTACTGAGGCTTACTTTCAAAAATAAGATAAGGAAAAAATTTTTCTCCTTTTATGCAATTTTTGCTGAAATATTTCACAAAATGGGAAGTTTAAAAAAACCTCACGTATTTCCCAAAGGTGCCTCACCTTCCCTGTTATCAAGATAGTCTGTCTCTCTTTTGACTCGAAAAGTGATATTCTACAGAACAGAGCATGAGAGCAAACAGAGGAGGACAAAGCATATGTAATTATTTCCAAACTAGCAGCTTCTGAAAGATAGTATGAGCTTGAAGTTCTTCTGTACTGCCACTTTCTGGCAGAGTCTGTAGAAATGCATTAAAAAATGGTAATGTGCTTCATAAGCATCCCTGTATGTCCTATTGCTGCTATAACTGAAGTGTTGGTATCACTGTTTATTACATACATGTAATAAATGCAATAACATACTGTGGTGTTGGCCAAATGGTGTCAATTGTTGGTTCGGAACAGCCAATTTCCCTGTCTAGTTATAGTCACTGTTTTCTGGATCACAGGTAGCTAGCAATTTGTGTTATATCAGAATTTTAGGCAATCCACGAAGACACGAATTGTGCAATATATAATTTTCTTATTGTTTTTGAGTCCGTTACATATTTTATTATGTTTTTTGAAAAATATGTTATAGTCTTCAGTAGACAGACATTTACAGATAAGGTTGTTGAGCTTTGGGATTTTGGTTTTTTTTCATCTTATTACAAGTAAATGTATATACTCTTTGTACTTTTGTATATTTGTTGACTTTTCAAAAGCAAAATATAAAAACCTCCCTCAGTACCAGCTGACAGTTTTCCATGGATCATATGACTATAACTGCTGAGTGACTGTTCCTAGTAATTTAGAATCTCCTTCCTGTTCATGGCAGACTGAACCACAGACCTCGAGACTTGTTGTTTGTAACAGAGTGGAGATGCCACCTCTCTTTTCCCCCAGAAAATCATGTCCAAAAGGTTTATGCATTTTTTGCAATTGACTTTTTGCTGTTCTGATATTATATACTTGGGAGATTTTCTTTTTTCGCTGGTGTTCTGGTTGGGATACTGCACATACAAATAGTATGGGCTGCCTATCTTTCTGGCTCTTAAAACACAGACTGGACTATGATTGTAAACTGCAACATCTATATGCTGGGAAGGGAAAACTCTATAATAAAACCTACAGTCCTTTAGGGATAACTTTTCAGAGTCTACAACATTTATAGTTGTTCTATGCATTCCAAGTAAGTAATGATGGAATGTCAAGGTTTGTAAAGTATATAAAATGTTGTGCACTGAAGTAATGAAGGATTTGATAGTTTGGTGAGAGCAGTAGTAATCTCTGTTGCATAGCACCTGAGGGAGGCATAAAGCTTAAACAGAACCTTTTGTATACACAAAAGAAACCCCTCAACCCAAAAAAGCCAATAAACAAACAAATACAAAGAAATACAGAGGAAAAGGAGAAGGCAGAGTTTGGAAAAAAATGGCAGTGAGGCCAAGGGAAGAATTATTTTATGGAGCAAGATGTTAACATTCCTCCAAAGAATTGAGGTAGAGTCTTTTAGTCAAGAGTGAAAACTGAACCAGATTTCCTTAGGGCAATACAGAGGATTGTCCTCTTGGCGTTGGGAAAACATAAAAATAGTAAGAACTGTCATGAATAAAATGAAGTAAAGATAATATATTGGATTACATGGAAAGCAGAAATTTTAGGGAATTGTGATAGATGGGATGGATTTTGGATTTTAAGTTACTTATTCTAAAGGCTTATGGGCATGATTGTCATGATAGTTTCTGTGTTCTTACTCATAGAGTAAAACCTGATTTTCTTGAATTGTCGAAGAAAATAAGTAGTTAATAAGTCAATCTATCTTATTTATTATAATTGAATAGGAGAAGTAATAGTAGTATAAATGTTAAAATCCGCATTCTATGAACAGTGTTTAGTGAAGTCCAGTGATTTTACTACTACACAATAACTTTGGAGAAATGCCATTAACTAGAGGCACGTGGGTTTTTTTCTAGAACCTGTTACTACTGCACGTTACAGTATAATAAAAGTTTTTATTCTTTCTACACCAATAGATTGTAAACAGGGAAAATGAGAAGAGCAGAAAAAAGGGAATAGGTTGGAAAGGTGGTATACACAACATTGGAACAATACTATTGAAAAGATTTTGTTTCTTAACCACAGTTAAAAAGATATTTCCCCTTAACTCAAGTCTATACTTACAGCATCTGTTACAGGGTTACAGAGCATCTTCTGTGAGATTGTAAGTCTCACATAAACTGGAAAAAAATGATGGGAATTAAATATATAAGAATTATTATTAATCTATATTAAATATTGTAGGTAAATTTGTGTCCAGCTCCCAAAATTATATGAAAGGGTCTATGAGAAACTGACAGCAAACTGCCAGGAAAGGTGAATTCTAGTTTTTAACAAATATTATGAAGTAATCATCTTCATAAATGGCAATTAGATTCTACATTAAAATGCTAGCCAAATATTAAGATGAAGGGCTTATATGAATGCCATACAAGTAGAAGACCTCTGAATGTATTATTCTTTCATATTAAACAAAACACTTAATTGAAGAATGTGCTATCTAAACTCCTTCAGAATGCCACTAGATGGTGACAGTGACCTTCAAACAGTGTGGATTTGATCAGCTGTGCTGAAGTGCAATACTGAATGTTGCTTCGCCGACTGCTGTATACAGCCTGGAAGGAATAATATCCACTAGATCTGTAAAACTGGGAAAACATGTAAGCGTTTTTTATTTCAAAATAATTTTTAGAGCCATTGTTTCTTAAAGACCTAAAATCCTGTTCTATCTTACCCTCTTTTTGAAGTTTAAGTCTGACTGGAGGATTCTGCTCTACCCAAAGTTTTAATAGGAGATTTAATAGGCTGCCCAACTCTCTTAGGGACATGGAATCAAATGCATGCCCATCCCCTTATTGTACTTGAGTTACAAAGCCTCCTTTTTACATTAGGGTTGACTCGTTTCCTGTTTAGTCATAGTTACACATCCTTAAGTATTAACTCTCTTATCAGATGTCATGGAGTCTTCCATCATTTATTTTTCATAACCAAATAAAAAAGTTATCAATATTCCTCAATGAAGGAGGCCATTTAATTTTAAATTTAAGACATGGTGAATTCAAGTTGAAAGTCTTGTCAAAATTAAAGGCAGCAAGATATACCTCAGGTTTGTTCAGTTTGCAATTAGTATCTATCTGATAAAGATTATTAGATGACTATGGCTTTCAGAATAGATACACTCAACTATGAATAAAAACATTTTGTTTGTTTCTGATTTTATTTTGAAAGTTTATTTTCTCTAGGGTAATCTTCCCCATTGCTTTATTTTTCTAAAAATCACTAGCATGATTGTTATCCCTTAACAAATCTGCCTGAATTCCACCTTATGGAAAAGACTGATATATCTGGCAGGGTCTCAGTGTGATGAACATTAATGGCTTAGGTCAGAACAGAAGTCCCGTGGATTGCCCAGTTGTCTTGCTTTCTGTGCTTTGGTGGAGGTTGTGGGGGAGCCTCTTAGTACTTGAACTGGGTTCCTCTCAGAGAAGACTAAATTACAGATGCTTTCCAGGAGTGTGCTCAATGCATGTCAACTTTCAATGGGCATTTGGTTCCTTGAGCCAGAATGGAGCTAATTGAAACAACCTATAAAATTTGTAGTGTGGGTAGTAAGTTCTCAACCCATTTTTTCAGAGTTGCTGATCTCTTGTTTGTCTGTGCTTACTGCTAAAAGACATGGTCTTACATAATCAAAATCAGAAGATTTTTGCCTGTTCATAAAGTTGTGGGTTTAGTGTTTTTTTGGTTGTAGGAGTCTTTTTGTTTTGTTTTGTTTTGGGTTTTTTTTTGTTGGTTTTTTTTTGGTTTTGTTTTGGGTTTTTTTGGTAGTAGTAGTAACACCAAATCCCTTAAATTTGCTAGGCAATGCAACAGGAACTGTGGGGCCACAATTATAATCTCAATGGCTAAATAAAAATATTCTTATTGCCCAATAAACCATATAAACAAATATATAGCTAGGAATTGGCAAGAGTGGGGTGCTATACTCATAAAGTCACTTATTTAAATTATTAATGCTATTAAAAGAAGACCAGATGTCCCACTGAGCTGATTTTGCTCCCAGTATTTTTTCTGTAGGTACTATAAGAAGTAATTATTCTGGCTTCAAAATAATGAAGTCAGCTTGGAAGGGGCAGGTTTTCAATAAACATGCCAAAAATTACCTCTTTTGTAAGTGCTGCTTCTTAGAGTTAGCTGAGGAAGTATTATTTGCTGTTTATTTCTTTGTAAGAAAGCTATTCCAGCTAACTAGTTTGTCAGGATTATTGACCCATGAGAAAACAGCACTTGTTATAGAAACAGAACTACCGTACAAGCTTTAGATAATTTGATGTCAACACTGTTCATAATTCATGATACTGAAAATTATTTATGCCAATAAATATGCTGACATGTCCCTACTTCATTTATCAAGTCTGGCTCTGCACTGGTGGTAGGAGTTCCCAAGTCAATATTTCACTATGAGAAACAAGAAATGGGCCCAATTACCAGATACCTTCCAATTTTTAATATAATATTTCTAGAGGTTTTTAGCTCACTGATGAAATTTAGTACCTTATAATTACTTTCTTGAAAGGCATCTGAATTGAGAAATCTGAATCACCAAGTATAAATACTCGGTTTCTACCTTCTACATGTTTCTGTATTTCTGCACTGTTCCGTCATGGTAATGCTGCATGTGTTTTCACAAGTTCTAGTGGATTTCCCATACAAGATTTAATTTTTGCTCTTCAATTTCAGTCAACTGTTGTATTTACTCAGAACTAAAATTTTTTCTTAGTAAGTTAGCACAAAGATTTGCAAGTTAGCACTCCTTTATTTATTTAACATCTATATCTGCTAAGCAGAATGTTTCCAGCAGGGAAGCCTACAGGAATTCCTAGAAACATCAGTAATTTGAATCATCAGAGAATGAGACAAAAGCCATAATAGACTCTTTTTTGCCCTAAAATATGTCTCAGTTTGCTCCTATTGTTGCAGAAAGACAATTGCCACTTCTTTTATACAGTGCTGGAAAAGCTGCTTCTATGGCCATGAATGCTTATATGGTGCTGTTGATGGATGTTCTGCACTGTATGCGCCTCTCTTACTGTTAGAAAAATGTTTTACTGGAACCATAAAGTCTGAGAACTGAAGTTATTTGTTTTAATAAGAGAAGAATATACAAACTTTGTGATCATAGAAAACATTAGTAATAAAAGACAAGCCTATTTTACTTAAAAATAACAACAAAGCACCACCACCAATCCCAAAACTTTTCCTGTTAACTTTATTTATCATACCTTATGGAGTTTATTTCTCCCTAGACCATTTATTATTTAAGAGATGTTTTCAGAAGACATTAAAGGAAGAGAGAGACTTAAGGCTGAAAAAAGGAATTGACATCCTATTACTATATGGTAGGAATTACAGAGAGTAATTATTCGGAATGGTGCTGAACAAGTGACAGATAATGCTATCTGTATATACTACATTTGAAGTATTGCCTGCTCCAGTTTCTTAGGAAAAATAAATAAATCAACTTCCTCTAGTTAACAGTTGCAATTTTTTTTTAGCCAATGAGACTTATATCCTTAAGTTTTCTTCCTACATCATACTTAATTTCTTGAAAATGGAAGATTATAACATAAATATAACGCAAACATTATTACGTGGGTCAAATGAATTTCAACACAGGGACAAAAGCTAGGGAGGAAAGACTCATACATTTTAATAAGTTCTTGATGAGAAAGGTATCAAAACTCAAAGGTGTGGTTGCAAAGAACAATCCTGACGTTCAGTAGGATGACTGACAAATAAAAAAATTAAGCTCACATATGCTGGCATGTTACATTGACATGTGAGATACACCAATGGTCCAACCTTGTGATTCACATGTGGAAATTCAGCACTAATGTTCATAAATTGTTTTGCGATAGATATTCACAACCTATATTGCCAGTAAGTTGAGTTCTACAGCATTTAATTACCTTTCATGTTTTACACTGGGCTGCATAACATATGGTCCAGTTGTAAAATGTCTTTTACCAAAAGGAGAAGGTTTTGCAGGCTGACATATAAAACATTCTCATGCCTTTCTCTCTAGAACATTACATCCATGTGTGGTACGTAAAGAATTTTCAATTGTGTGAGGAGATACAATGGAAAGAGAAAATATAAAAGTATCATAATGGATTATTACATAGAGAAATAGAATTATTTTCTAGCAAACGTTGCAAATTATGCTGCCATCATTTGCAAGCTGCACTCTGTTTGAAGAGTGCATTCAAAGAAAGGAATAATTATCATGTTGCTTGATGAGTCTTCATCAGGCAAGGGGTGAAATTTAGAGCAATAGACCTTATTTTGTTATTTTGTTCCAGACAGATCCAAGTTACAGATTGAAAATAGCGAAAGCCTAGTAGGAAAGAGATATACTAACTTTGTATCATGAAACATTGCCTGTGAGATGTAGGAAAATAAAGAAACATTCCTTAAATCTTTGTGGAAATGCACAAAGAATTGCAGTAGACAGCAGCAAGTGATTGTGGTTTCTCTCCTACTGGTTTCAGAAAGAGCTGTACACTTGATCTAGATGTTTCTACCTCGCTGATAGATGAACAATGAAAGGAGAAGAATAACATGGGAAGCACTTCTTTTTAAACAAGTGAGACAAGACTACTTGCATGGAAACTACTGCCTTTCTCATTGCTAGTACAACACAAGTGTGCACCTCAGCTGCATTTCAGAAATTTATGTAAGTTTAAAATTCATGAGTTCCCTTGCTTAGTTCTCTTTGCATAGCTCAGGAGAGTAGACATCACTGCAAAATGTGGTCATTTTAGTTAATACACCTGTCCTCTGCAATTGCTGATCTTGGTAAGTAGAAGGTAGTGGGATCACATTTTTTTGTAGGGATGGAATATCCATGATAATCTGTAATGCAGTTACATTAAGGGTACACTGCAAAGCAGAGCTAATTGGAGATGTCATCTCCTAGATATGGTGCTGCCAGACATGAAGTGATCTAAGTATGGGTCAGGTTCAAATCTGTAGCATGTGCAAGTATGTCTGACAGATTCAGCTTCAGATGATCTTCAACTTTCCTAACCCTGCACAGTCAGTCAATACCTATATTCCTCCTGGGTGACTTGTCCCTGCTTCCACCTCCTGTACCCTTCACATCGGCTTTTATATCAGTAGCTCCTCTGCCACCTTTCCTTGATTTCATGCTCATTGGGATGGACTATTCTTGAGCTTAGAGGAGGTGATCCTTGAAAATCAACTAGGTCTCCTTATCTCTCTCTTTAATGTGGTCTCCCATGGGATTCTTTCAAGCAGGTGCCTGAACAGGACAAAATCTGCTCTCCTAAAAGCCAGACTTATGAGCTTGCTCTCTCTTGCTCTCTTATTATGTTCCTCTCAGGACCCTGATCTCCATCACCTTGTTATCACTGCAGCCAAGGCGATTCTCAAACATTATATTCCCAACCAGTTATTTCTTGGTTATACGCATGAAGTCAAGGAGAGCATCTCCCCATATTGACTTCTGTATTACTTGTTTCAGGAAACCTGGGCTCTTCCCTATGCCTGCTGTGTAGTCTCTATAGAAGATAGTGGTGGTTCAAGTCCCACACGAGGGCAAGAACCTGTGAATATTAGGCTTCTTCCAATTGTTTAAAAAGGCCTCATGTAATTCTTCACCCTGATCAGATAGCCCGTAGCAGACACTCAACACAATGTTGTCCTTGTGTGCCCACCAATTGTGACCCATCATCTCTTAGCTGGCTTATTGTTTCAGCTTGTTTTTCTTTATGATTACTTCCTTCATTATTTAAAATATTCTTACTTGCTTGATCAGACTCACCTGGGTTTCATTATGTTAATTGTGATTACTGAGGAACCAAGAGCAGCAGGTTAAGGGAGAAAACCATTCAAAGTCAAGTCCTTAATGTCATAAGACCATAATTGCAACAATTAACTTATTTCCAGATCTTTTTCTTTGAGGCAAAAAAAGGTACAATTCAATTTTCATTTATTCTTTCAATGTAGTGTCACCAAGTGTTCAGTGATGTCACACAAAATTTTGTACTTCGTTAACTTCATTTTGTTTATTGTGAAAAATGTGTTTCATAATCCTTACATTTTCGTTATTATTAGCTGTTGAAATTCACAATATATATTAGGCAAATCCTTTTTGGGCAGTCGCTATTTACATGTTATATAAAAGGAAAAAAGCAAAATGTCTTGCTAGACATTGACTTCCTTCTCCATCTGCAGAACACACTTGAAAAATGTTCTAACATAAATGTACCTCCTGTGTCTAAAAGCTTTTTAAAAGCCATATAAAACTACTTGAGACAGAAATAATGGTCCTTCCTTCATGAGAAGTGAGAACAGAATGTGCAGTCAACAGCAATACAGTAAATACAGGGGAAAAAACCCCAAGAACTTTATTAGATTAATTTCTCATACTGTCAATCACATTGTATTACCTGAGCTTTCAGGAAATGAGTGTCCCTAAAGCATTTTGTGATATGTCAATAATGTTGCTAAGTTTTTTAATATTCTGTTTAATAAACAAGTAAGAAAAATCAGTTATCTAATACAAAAGTGTAATGATACTGTCCTGGATAGTCACAAGCTATACAGAAATATTCTGCTTCTATGTCTCCTTTTCTGACTGGGAAATGTTGACAGTAAGTAAAATGTCAATGTGTAGGTATTAAAAAGAAAAAAATTCATTATTATTTTTAGTTAAAGAATGTTGTTTTGTAGCAGGCTGAAGTATGGTTGCTATAACAGGGGTGTATCCTGCTTTTAATTTTTCTTCTGTTCTTTTGTTAAAAACCTTTATGAGTGGTACTGAGAGATTCAGGTGAGAGAAGTGTTTCTCTGTGTATAGATAAAGGACAGAACTGAGACAATGCAGCAATACTGTACACTGAGAACATCTGGAGTTTGTATTATTAGATAGCCACTTGGAATTTGAACATTTTGCACTTTTTCAGAATACCTATGGAAGAATGAACTTTCAGTGGCATTCCTGACTCTAATGAGAGTTATTAATACAGCCACACTCCTGTGCATCTGCTACTTGAGCATGAAAGCAGAAGTAGCTGGCTTAGCCATGCATCTAAAAAAGTGTAATGAAGTGTATTATAGCTCAGGTTAAGGTTTGACTTACATAAGCAAGAAGAGAAGAGATTTGAATTGATGGAAAAACACTTGGTTTGTATTTATTCTGCTCTGATATAATTTTAAAATATCTCATAAAGTACAATGTATCATTGGACTAATCTGTAAATCTGTAATTACAGATGGCCAACAAATGTTGAGCTGTTTTAGTATCATAAATGAATATTTGTGTATCTCCTAATATGATAGACCTAATGAATACATTTGTCTTATTTAAATTAGAGCATGTATTATGGGAGAAATTATTAAAAAATTTATTAATTATGTTGCATAGTTAAACAAAGTTTTTTCTTATTCTGCTGGGACTTCTACAATTCAATATACTAAATTAAAAAGGAGAATCTGAGGGAAGAAAAGCAAGGAGCAAAATTATTTTGACAGATATTGTAGGAAACGAGCAAGAAACTGTTCGAGAGTACTTAGAATAGGACAATGTTTTCTTGTGTTTCCTTTTTTTCTTTTTTCTGGTGCTTTGAGACTATAAGAGAAAGTTAGCTTCAATTGATGTCCTATCAAATAAGCACCTACATGGATTACAGATGTGGCTCTTGCTGGGGCATGTTTTTATCTCTGTGCCACACATATCTTTAGTTTAAGACACTTGTCATTCCACTGTGCAATCTTTAGCATTTGTTTTGTCTTTTCTCTCCTGTGGTGCCAAGCTAACAACTTCTTAGTTCCCCTGTCTGTGTTTTTGCATCTGCTATGTCTTTGCATGTGACATATGCTTGGCTGCCTCACTGGAAGCAAAAGGATTCTGGTGAAGCAGAAGAAATATCCTGTAATAGGCCTCCATAGGTGCCATTCCAAATGTTTCTAACCAGTTTTCTGGGTTATCCTTTCATTCCTGATTCCAGGAGACCTTTTCTTCTCCCCATGCCCCCTACCCCAATTTTTACTTTCCTTTTATTTTTTTTAAACTGTGCTTCAGACAAAAGATTTTTGTAGGATGCTGACCACTCTTATTTTCTTACTCTGTTTCTTGGTCCAGTAAATACTTTCTTTGAGACATGCATCTTCTGGATAGAGTGGATTTAAATGATTTGGGAATGTTAACTTGGTTTACCCGAGCTACAGATTTTTCTGAGTGTTCTTGTATTTGCCCGAATAACCAGGAGACAGTACAGAAATCAAAATTGACTTGCCATGGTTTTTTTTGTAAAATCACAAATCACTTGCTCCGTGTAGTTCTGTAGAAGTACTGACTGTCTCTTTGTTTTGGGGTTTGGTTTGTTGTTTTGTTTTTAATTTTAATTTCATTAGTATATCTCAACGAAAAAAATTATGGTCATTCTATTAGTGCCTTACAAACACATGCAATAAAATTCTCCAATTTTCTAGATGATAAAAATGAAGTTGAGAAAAAAAGAAACAGAGCTGCTTTGCCTGTTGTTACTGAAGGCCACTTTGAATTTCAGTTTCCACTGGTAAGATCAATCTCTTCCAGAAGGGCAGGGCTCTGTGTCATGACTATAAACATACAGGAAAAAAAAATCCCCAACAAACCTTATTTCCACTTTATAGGACATTGTTACTTCATCTTGGTAACCCAGCTTTCTGAAGAGGTCCTGAAGAGTTTTGAATCTCAACTTGTGCAAATTAGTTTTATCCACTTGTGTTGATAACGGACACATTCCTCTAATACATTCTCAAAATAACTCAATGTAATCTTAGCTTGGGTTCATGGATGATCCTACAGCAACAGTCTGTAGAAAGAATGACATGTTTTTGTTTCTGTATGTTATAAAGCCTCAACTGAATTTATAAGTTCACAGTTAAAGATATTTTGTGTCTTTAGGACATTGAATTCATTCATGTTGTGAAAGTGTCTTTTAAGTATATGCAAATGTTTTTGACTAATACTTGAACAAGCTAGTGTAATATTTCTCGTAGTTCAATTTACTATGACTTGTTAGAATTTTGATAAACCTCAATCAAATATTACTAGAAGTAAAGATAGCTCTAGGGTTTGTTTTTTAGTTTGTTTGGGGGTTTTTAATCTTATTTTTTTGTTGGTTTGTTGTTGTGATTTTGGAGTTTTTTGGAGGGGGGTTGGATTGGTTGATTTGGGATTTTTCCTGGTGCTTGCTTTTTAGGAAGAGTAATAGGGGCAAAATCTGCTCCTTGTTAAAGACATTTTCCTGTTCTGATAGAATGAATAGTTCTGAGGTATTCAGTTCCTTCTTTTATTTAAAAGAAAGTAAAGGATGCTGCAAGATCAGGGCAAGTCAGACATTGAGGTAATGGGGTACAGAACAAGTAAGCAATCTTTGAGTTGAGCCCAGATGTTCCTCAGAATTAAGCCCAAGTGACATTGTCTGGATCACCATGAGGTGTGGCTTCTGGTGTGTTCTTGGGGAGTCAGTGATACTTATTAAATGAATTATTAATAAACTATGTACAGAGAAGACTAATTGTCTTAGAGTAGCAATTATTTTCTGTTTAACCAGAAACAGTGTTTCTGGTTGGAAAGATCTGTGCTTAACAAATAAGGCAATTAAATGGCAGTATGCAATATACTTTAATTATAGTTTTATGTTCCTAAATACAGAAGGCTGGGTTAATTTTGTCACTAATATGTGTCTATTTTTAATCACATACGACCTTAGAGTATATGTAATGAGAAACTTTCTGCTGTAGCAATTCTTTCAAAGAATGTGATGATAAAGTTACTGCTGATAAGTAAACATATTTAAATATAAAGTACTTCCAAATTCATTCTTAGATCAAGTTTTTCTGTGGCTTTTTCCAAGATGCTGTTGTATGGGTGGAAGATCCTTTTGGAATCACTTCTGATGGTGATCATGTTTAGTCTGTGGGTTTTTTTCCATAAGCAATAGAAAGCCATGTTACCAGCCCCTTAATTTAAATGCTTATTTTATTCCAAAGAACAATTAAATATTAATTTGTTTTGTCAGCTACAGATAAAGAATTAGAAATATTTATATATAGGGAATTCAGACAGTATTCAAGGCATTTCAGTGCTAGAAATTTTTCCCTGGCTTGCACAGATACAAGTGTTTAATAATGCTTTTGATAATTGTATCCAACTGCATATATATTGTGACTCTAAGCAATTTCTTATATGTGTCTATTATTGAATTCTGCACTATGCTTCTCAGTACAGAACAACTTCAGGATCTGAAATTTTGAAGTTATCAGTAAAACTTTTATCTATGAAGTTGAACATAAATGGACATGAAGGGAATGATCATTTAATTCTAACTTTAATATTATGTATATTAAATTGAGATTTAATATTTGTGATTTGTTCAGTAGATGTGTTTATATGTCTCGGTTTACTGTGACAGAGCAGTAAAATAAAAGAAAGGGGTTTTAAAAGAGTAATGTGGGCTGCTCATTTAGACATGCTAAACAGATTACATTGAAGACAATTTTGCTTGGCAAAATAGTGGTGCTTTATTTTAACCAGTTCACTAGTTTACTTCTTGTATCAGATGCTCCCTCATGAAATACCTGGAAGGTTACTCAAAAGCATGAGGATTTTCCTCTGGTTCTGTGTATAGAGTTAGGCTATGAACATTTTTTCTTAAATTTGCTTCATCCATTATTTTTCTGCTTGAAACACTTGGTTGCTGATGATGGAAAAATGTTTTTATATGTTCTAGGAAATAGTTTGTGGTTATGAGTGCCAGGAGGTGAAAAACAGGCAATTCTGTTACAAAATAGTAGCCAAGAAATTTGGTGTCTGTCTAGGAAGTATTTCTGCTTACTGGTGTGAAGCAAACCTTCTCAGTAGTGATCACAGCATTTCAGAATTTTTTGTAAATGGCACTTGCAGTGAGAGGCAACACTAAGATCAAGAAAAACCTAAGAAAAAAATCAAGACAAACCCTAGGAAATTGATGATTTCAGATTAACAATAAAAGGCCACAATAATCTGAATGTTTCTCAAATCAAAGGTCGACCTCTGGGTTAAAAAATCAGTAGCTAGTACAAGATATATATGCTTTGTTTCTAGTCTATGGAGAAGGAGATGTCTGTAGCTGTTTTGCTGTTGAAAACTAACTCAGATTTTCTTCTGGAATGAAAAGATGTCCATGACCAATGAAAGGAAAATTCAAAATGGTTCCCACATTTTTCCATTATGTGCAGGCAATTGAAGCTATTAGGAGAACACTTGGTACTTCTGTATTGTCAGATTCACCACAGGGCCATCTTCATCATCCTAGGTGGAATTGGGATGTTTAATGATCAGAGTCTTGGCTCATGACTGGAATCAAATAAACCTTAAACAACTTTCTAAATGCTGTTGAGCTGACCCAAGCTTTATGTTTCTTAATACTTGCATTTATTCCAAATTCTGAGGTTATCTGGAAATAAGTATTTCCTTTTGTTTTTTCATTATGGGGGAAAGGGAAAGAAAGCTGAACAAGAGCAAAATAAAAGAATTATTAAATTTATCCAGAAGCCATATATTTTTTCTATGTGCTGAAATGAACTATATCATTCCTACTTCTACTATATTTATTATTATATAATCTAAACAGAAATTAAACTTGCTGATTTAAAGATAAATGAATCAAACAGATGCCTTTTTATCTTATTCTGTATTACATACTCACATGGATTTACTAGATTATTTTAGTTTCCTAGATTATGATTCAAGTTATGTATGTTGCCTTGAGTTATGATCTTTTTTTAAATTCAAAGTACTGCTCAAAAAATGATAATGGAAAATTCTTGTACAATAATTAGCATACATATGTTTGTGTGGGGTTTTTTTCTCATACTTTATTTGTAAAAATTATTTGTAATTCTGTCATTTATATGTTGTGCATTGAATTTAGGGGCATTATCACTGCTGGAAAAGAAGTTTGAAGAAAAAAAGAGTTGGGATCAATGACCCTTATGGGTCCTTTCCAGCTTGGTATGTTCTATAATTCTATGGCTGTGTTGAGAACCTCTGAAACGCTGAGAAAACCATGAAAGACTTACCCTTCAAAATTTTTAGATTAAGTAGATTCCATCTCAGTGTGTGATTATGTGAAGAAATAAAAAAAGATGGAAAAAGAAGGATCTGTTTAATATTTGAATAGAATTGCTTTTTGTTTTGCTAATTAGCCTTTATTTCTACTGTCAAAACTGTACTTAACTATGAAGGCAGGTTGACAGAATGACTTTAGATCTTTTGTTGACTGCAGATTAAAACCTAAATCACTAAAATACTGACGTTGCTCATCAGCTGCTTCCTGGGTACATGTCTTCAGACTCTTACTGAATACAGAGCCTTTTGAACAAAATGCTGCCCCAGCTGAAGAGCATTACAGCATTAATCTCTGACTTAACAACTCTGTTATTACAGAGTAGGATGAATACAGCTGGAATGAATATTGTTCTCATATTTGCTGTGGGTCAGAGTACATACTTCTTTAATTCTGCAGGAATATCTCCAGAACAAGTGACCTGTAAACTGTAGAAATGAATAAAAGCTCCTTTAACCTTGACGTCTTGTTTCTTAGCCAGATGGACTAGTCAGGGTCAGATGCATTAGAAGAGCACTGGAACAGCTTGGATTTGCTTAGAGACAGAGAGGTGCAGTGCTGACTGCACAGCTGCTACATCAGTGTCTGAAAAACAGCAGTGATGCATCGATATCCCAGTGATCAGGCATGGAAAATGGACAATATACAAATGAACAGAAGCAACTTCCCTTCTGTAAAGTGCCATAAACTTCTAAATCTGAAGAAAGCTTGTCTATCCCAAGCTACTGTAGATATTGCAGCTGTGAATGAGGAGAGTCAGCTCTATGACTTGGCCACCTGTATCAAAATGAGTTACTTGTGCTAGTAAAGAACTTTACGAGCAACATTAAAAGTTAGAAAATCTAGTGTGCTCAAATTGTAAAAATATGGAACACCCTTCTGCCATTGCCATGAATGGCCCATGATGGGCAATTTTTGTTCTTGTTATCTTTGAAATTTTCCTTTATTGATGGAATGGTTTAGCTCTTTGTGTTTGTTGAAGAAAAAAAATGGTAAAGGGTAATTAAACAAAGGTGAAATTACAAAGTCTTTTATTCTCCAAGAAATCTGCTTAATACTTCAGATTCCCTAGCCCTTTGTAAACAGAGAGTGTATATGTACACTTTATGTTAAATTGAAACCCAAATTTGACCTCCAATTTCCTTCAGATTCATACTAAAATGGATTTTATTAGCTGAATCATGGGATTCTTTTGATGCCCTGCATTAGGGCAAGTAAACATATCAGTCTTGATTCTCAAATGGAAGAAATGACTGTTCAAAATATCAAAGTGGCTTAGGAAACAGTCTATGCCTTGAAAATATGTCAACTAGAAATAATGAGGTGATTTTGTTTCCCCAGAGCTCTTTGATGAAAGGATCCTAAAGTTAGTCTTCAGTTTTAGCTGCATCTCTGCCTTACACCTGAGAACAGAAGCATTTCTTTCCTCTCTATTTCAATCCAATGATAAGCAGGTTAATTTAAGCCATCGTGAGAGCAGAGCAGGAGCTCTCAGATAATTGTCTTGTTTGCTTCTGGGTATTGCTGCCTAATGAGTTCTGTGGCTCTTTACTGCGATCTGAGATCCTTCCCTATCTGTGGACACAATAGCAATGATGCCCTGCGAAGTTTTGATGTGTTATCTGGAAGAAAGTAAAATGACTCATCCATTGCTGTTTACCTCGAGTTAAACACTAGCAACAGGTTGGAATAATGAGGAGAAACAGGTTCCTGCCAAGCAAACCTAGCTGCACTCCCATCTCTGCAATAGGAATTTCCACTGATGACCTCGTTGTAAATAGGGCTTTTGTTGTGTTCAAATTACCATGGATGGTTGTTTTCTTTCTTTTTTTGTTCCCTCAGGTCTCTTTGTTATGTACCTCATTAACCTCTTTTCCCAACTAACAATCACCTCATCTGTATTACCTTCTGCTTTACTCTTCCTGCCAGTCACTAGGGCTTGCACCACTCTGCATTACACAGCTCTCAGCAGCAAACTCTTGCCTTCCTATCCCTGATTTGAGTCTTTGAAGCCTGAAATGAAGGTTGCCATTAGGTAGGGCTAGACAGTAACAAAACAGCAAGGGAAAAAATGTTGAAATAATGTCTTATGGAGAGGTCACTTCAAGCTCAGATACTTCTTTCTTATTCACTTCAATCATTGTTTTGTGCAACATAATTGATACATCATCTATTCTGAAAGTGCATTGTGTCATCCAACATTTCAGACTAGCTGTCACACAGTTTGTCAAAATCCAGTATAAGACCTCTTTTCCTAGGTGTGGTTGTATTTCAAACGTTTACCTGACTCAGTGAAGGGTGGGAAAGAGATTATCAACATCAAAGAAAGTGGTCCCATTTCTGTAGCTGCATGAAAGGAAGACTTGCTTATCCAGGACTATTTAAACTTTTATCTGATAATCAAAACTTGAGTATCTTAATAACCACCAGAAAATTACAGAATAAATCCTGAGCTGTCCACAGAAACAAACTTATTGATACAGAAACTGATAAAGGAGTATTTTCACAAGCGGTAGGCTGACATTTTTTCATGTGGTAGGTTTTGTTTCAGAATTACTTTTTTTAAAAGAAAATGTTCTCATTTCTTTGTCAAGTGATATAACAGTTTAGTCTGTTTTACATAGTAACTGGAGAGATGTATCAAATCCAGGGACTATTGCATTAGATCCCCTTTTTCAGATCCCCAGAATTAATTTCAGCCCAGAGACCAGGGAGTGAGCAGTCAGTCATAAAGACATAAAATATATTTCTAGGTAAGGTCTGACATGCTTCTTCAGAATAATTAAAAAAACTTTGCTTTCATTTATTATCCTGTATTTGCCCTTTTGGAATCTGAGAACCTAGCTTCTATCAGAACTGGAACGTAAGGACTCAATCAACCACTTGAAATTAGAGGGACAACACAGAAAAGGGAAGAGGATTAATTCCTTTTGATTTCAACTGCAGATGAATAATATAATCTGGAAATAAATGGAGTGTGTTATTCATTAGAGTTATAAGCTTGGAACTTATTTTTGCTATAAACACATTTTAAAGATGTAAGAGAAAAACACTTCTGACTTGGAGAAACAATTTATTGATTAAAGATTTTTTGTTTTTATACGAAAAATGTATTTCAAGTGGTTAAATTGCATATGTCATGGTTTGCCTTTATTGAGATAAAATTATATCTTTCATTATTTGTTAGTGACAGGAGTTTATCTACAATCTTGAAACTGTAAAAGTAAAAATTTGGACTTAATTGCAAATTAAAAGTACTTGTTAATTGCTAGATAATAAGGCTATTCTTTCTTGCCTGAAGATAGACTATAAGGGGAACAAAACTCCCAGAATAAGCCTGCCAGAGGAAGGAACAGATAAAATGGTCAGTGATAAACACATACAATAGAAAAGTATTCCTCCAAGTTAAAGATGGAGCTTTATGTCTTGCTTTAATCAGTGACCAGGATGGCAGAATTATTTCTTAGTGGATGTGAAGGCTTCTGAACAAGAGATATAAAGACTCTAGTCTGAATTAGACCTGGTCTTATTATACTGCTTTATGTACTTACAGAAAAATTTCCACACACACATATTACATAGGATTTAACACTTTGGAGAGAATCACTAGTTGTAAAATTTCATTTTTGTTTTTAACTTGATGAAACCTAGAAATAAAGAGGTGTTAATCTGCTTTGTTTTCTTCTTTGAGGAGATTTTTAGGTCATAACAAAACATGCACAGGTGTTGGGAATGCAACTTTCCAAGAATGATAACCCATCTAGCAACTTTGAAAGGCAAATGCAGATTTACAGACTTCATTGCTCTAAAATGCTTGTACACCTAAATTGGCAAAATAACACGCAAATGAACTGAACTCTCATCTGTAAATAAATGGAAACATATCTCACCTAATCGAAGCTGTAATTTTGAATGAAAACCAGTTTATAGTTAACAGTTATGTGGAACAAAGTTGATGACTGCTTGATTCATTCAAATGAACACTGACAATATTTGAAAGTGAAGCTAATCAAAACCTGAAAGACTTCACAAAACAATAATTGCAAAGAAAAGCTGCTTTACCAACTCTTTATAGCAATAACATGGCCCTTCAAACTTACTCGTATTAAGGAGGCATATATTTGATCTTTATTCCTCATTTGAAAAAGCTAACAATTATCAAAATCTCATTTCTTACATACTGCAATGGAATATCACAGTTTTTCAAGCTAGAATAATAGAGTTATTCAAATTAATTTTCTAAGAAATTAGTGTTAAATCCTATTGCTTAAATATAACACAAATTATTGATACATCAAAAATTATAGGAAAAATAACAAGTAAGCAGCAATAAGAAAACACAGAAATTATATTAAAAAGTTACTTATAAAACCTCTTAAATTTATTTTTATTTTCCAGCTTTCCTTCATGTCTTTATTATCATGACTATACAACAAGTAGGGCCATGTTTTCCTGTGAGTCATTGCCTCTTACCCTCCTTACCTGACCGGATGCATGTGAAAAATTCAATTATAGTATTCTCTGTAGTTAGGTTAGCTGCTTTTGTTCGTCAGGCTTATAGATTTGTTGGATCTTATATCATATTCTTCCTTAGCAATGTGACATGCTAAAAAGATGAAAAATAGAGTAAAAAAGAAATTACTTTGAAGGTTCAGTTTTGATTATAATGATGATTTGAGTTTTTCTGAGTTCTAGAAGTCTGAGAGTTTTGCACATAAATATTTATTCACCACATTTTATTCTTCCTTCATGTTTTCACTTTTCTATTTCTCCAGGATACCCCAAATATCTCTTTAGATATCAAACAATTAGAGTGGGAAGGGCCATTCATTTTGGTTACATATGTGTTCCTCCTTGGGACGTTTCCCTTAGACAATTTCAGCAAAATGCTAAACGTTGAAAACCAGATATTTTAATTTTCATACACATTAGGTTGCAATTGAATAAGCCTCCACGGAATTTTGTGTTTGCAAATAGAGCAGACAACATGTACTAGGTTTCTTGTTGAAATACCATCAGAGAGTAACAAAACTGGAAAGAAGAACCAATTCATCTTGGATTGTACAATTTAAGCTGAAAGTAATTTTCATAGGTAGATTAAAAAAACCCCAAAGAACACCTAGTTACATGTAAAAAGATATGCCATTATTCTACAGCTAAGTAACTTATTTTGACAATTATGCATAGTAGAAAAAAGGTAACAAGTCATTTAATAACTGTCTTATATGGAATACAAAACCTCATTATTGTAATTTATTAGTTATTATATTTGAAGGAATTATTCAATATATTTTTTGGTGTATTTACTTGAAGGACAGAAATAAATGGTTCTGCAGAAGACAGAAGGCAAAATAATTGCATGCTGACTTTATTAATATTGAATAGAAAGAGCTACAACATCACCAGTTGTGAAAGATGCTGCCATGGCCAGCCTTAGCTTTGTTGTAACTCACAAATGCAGCTTTGAAAATGTATCCCTCAACAGCTGTCTTCTTAAACCGTAGCTGTAGAGTGAATTCCAACTTGTTTGACTTTCTGAAAAACAAGTCAGTCACTGTGTGACTTATTAACATAATTAGTTGTCATAAAGAGGCAGGCTTATAGATGCACTTGCTAATTAGCCATCTGAAATCTGATGTTTCTTCCCTTGCCTTCCTTCCCCCAGGCAATACCTTTTTTTATTTTGAGAATTGCATCATATCCCAAAATCATTGATTCTGATCTTTCATCCTGAGGCATCTGACCTGAGGGATGCCACAAAGTGGACAATTTCACATTACACAAGTGCTGTTCATTGTGGATTCTGTGAAAAGTGGAATTTTTCAAGGTTTTTAAATTAATCTTTCCACACTGTTGAGAAGATATGTTAAAATTTCAATAAAAGGTTAGAAGCTATGCTCTTGCTTTCCCTTTATACATTACAGAAGGGTTTCTCATAGTCAGATGAGTATTATATCATGCCTGTGATATCATGCCTTGTGATAGCCTGTAATAGAATTCATTTACACTGCTATATTTTTTACTATATAAAGGAAACTTAGTTAAGAGCAGGACTCCCAGTGAAATCAATGGGAATCTCTTGTTTTAGGTGCCTATGAAAATTCCCTGGTACCTAAGTGAATCGCAATGACACAACCACCTTCAAATCTCTGGCTTTCATATTTCTGTACAGAGGTAGGGAAAGAAGTCAAATGTTCAGGATAACCAACTTGAACAGGGATGTCCCTTTTTTAGCCAAGTTCTTTGATTGCTGCTTTTTCTCTTTCAGTCTTTCCTGCTATTACTTCTAAAACTCATTCACATATTGACATATTTTTTAGTATAAACTCCCAAATATTGGTGTCAAAATTTACATACATGCTGTAACACTTCTTAAGTGTTATAAGAATAACGTTGTGGAATTCAAAACAAAGATTTTGATTGGTGGAGCAATCTGGAGTTCCAGATGTTTGTTTTACTTAACTCTAAATATTGGGGAGGAACAAAGTGTGACCCAATAATGCATATTTTTAGTTATCTGTTCCCAATTAGATGAAATAGAGGCAGAAGTGATAAAATAGGCTTCTACTTGAGCAAGGTGTCTCACAAGGACAATGCCAAACTCCTCCTTATTAACTGCATATTATTATACTGCATATGTCTAGAAATTTTGTTAAAAATATATCCATTATATTATATCAATTATATTTGTTTATTTCAAATGCTGCAGTCACCATCTTTTACATCACAACTTCATACAGAACTCGTCTGGTAAACAGGAAATTAGAGGTTAACCATTTTTTTTGCTGGAAGGTGTAAAGCTGTGTCTCCTAGAAATGTATTCTAGTAGCCTAATTAAAAGCCAAAGTAGACCCTGCTGGCCTCTGTAACTGTGCAATCTTCATCAGACAGCAGCAAACAGAAACGAAAGGAGTTGCAGGATGGTCTTGCTCCTTCTTCTTGGTTCCAGAATTTTTTCTACATTTTACAGCTTAGAATCAAAGAGATGAGATTTTCAGAGTTAGGAATTAGTTATGAATCCTTACTTTGAAGTGCACAGACTTTAGGTCTTTCTGCTCTCCGTTATTTTGGTTCCATTAATCTCTCTCTCCAAGAGAAAGCTGGAGGCTAGCACTGTGTGATTTGGCATAAACCCGTCTGATTAGGGCTCTTTTGCATGTTAAACGGGGTTTCTTGGAGGATTCTATATGCTAAAGAGTTTGGCAAATTGTCCTGACTGTTCAGACTACAGATCTAAGACACAAAAATTACTCACCCGGAACATTTTTGAATTGAATCAAGACCTGTTTTGCAAAATAAAGCACCTCCCAGGTTAGGAGACATGCTGAGCGGGGGTTTGTGGATTTAGTCTGGGGTTTAAATAAGATAATACTGAAGAGCCTAAATCCTGACTTGGATTTAAGTGTTGATGTACACAGACACAAAACCAGTGAAGTTTACACCAGCATTTTACGCTTGCTTAGAGGAGAAATGGTTGACAGGATGTGCAATTTTAATTTAAGAAATACATCCATTAAAAAAACCCCAAATAACAATAACTCCACAAAAAAATCCAAAACTAAAGCAAACACCTCCAAGCTATAGAATTCATGCAGCACAGCCTAAACAATGCACAATATTGTCCTTGGCTAGGCTTAGTAAAAGATGTGGAATGAAGCTTTAACACTGAAAGAAATTATGTACTTTGATTAAGAGAGGCATATTCACCTAACAAAAGTGAAAATGAGATTTGAATGGTAGGTTTCATAGGAAATCAAGAGAGCTCTGCAAGAGGATTAATAATTACCTGATTACATCCTTCTGGATTTAATCAAAAAGATGAAGTGCATATGAAACTGTATCACCCAGAATAACTGTGCCAGTTGAATTACATATGTTTCTGCTAAAAGCAGAGAAAGTTTTGCAAACTAGTTTTTGAGGTTCCTAAAAGCTGACAAAAAACCCCAAATGACAATCCCCCTCACAAAATTGAAATGGGTTTGGATTTTTGTTGCTATTAGAAAATTCAGTAGTGATAAGAGCGTGGAATATAAATATGCCAGAAAGTTTCAATTAACATTTAAAGAGATGTATAGTACATATTCCATGCACTGTATTTCTCTGAAAGAGTCAAACACTGAACTCATATTTTTAAAATTCATGCAATATTGCAGTGTGCATTAGTGAATAAAGTGAACACCACTGTTCATGCTCCCAAACCATTACAATACCAGCAGAAAAACAGATGTTTGAAATTGCTGACATGCCTGGTCCTTCACATTAGGAGCTATGCTTGAAACAGAACCCTCTCTTCTACATCATGTCTTCTTTCTCTGTGCACTCACTACAGGTCAGTTTTCAGTGTGCTGTCTGCTTTGTTTTGCTGTTTTCAAAGTAGCTTATGTTTTTAGATCCATTAAAACAATAGTTGGCTCCTAGCTAACTAATTTAATTGAAACAGTTTTTCGCAATTAATGTGTATGAGTACATTTTAATTTTAATATCAACTCTTCTCAAATCTAGCTGGAAAAATTTAACTAAATTTGAAATGATAGAACATTGAGTTAGGTCATTTCAAGATTATAATTTATTCCAGCCATTTTTAATGCATTTGTAAAATTAGAAAATCTGATCACAAGTCTACTATGGTAAGAAAGCAAAACGATTTCCTTAAAGATTCTATAATATTTTGCAAGACAAAAACAAATAGTTGTTTTATTTTTTTGTCTAATTCTGGATATTTTTGTTCTTACTTTAACATGTTCAGAAACAATTCCAATGTTTATTTTATAATCATGAGAGAGTAGAGTTTACACTAAAATAAATTAAGAAAGGAAATTTTTTAATATGTTGAGAAACATGCAGAAGACACAAAAGGGATGTAGCATTTCTATTTCTCTATATGTTTAATATCATCTGTGCAAGTAGCTCTGCTTGAGTTAATTTCTCTGAAGTTAATAGTAATCTTACAATTACAGTTTTTCAATAGAAATTTTACTGTGTTTTGGTTTAGACTCTGAGGGCCTTATTTCACACAATCATGAAATTGTTTGGGTTGGAAGGGGGCCTTGAAGGGTATCTAGTTCCAACCCCCTTGCCATGGGCAGGGACACCTCCTGCTAGACCAGGTTGCTCAGATCCCATCCAACCTGGCCTCTAGAGATGGGGTATCCACAACTTTTCTGGACAGCCTGTTCCAGCTTTATAAAGCTTTCTCTTACCTAAAGAGGTAGAAGAATCACTAAAGTAGGTGTTTTTGAAAAAGCCTAATGTACATATACAGCTTTAAAAACATGTACACATTTACTTAATGCCACTGAAGGTGTTTTGCATTGAGTTGCCGTGATTATCATCTGTAGAGACTAGCAGACAGCAAATCATCTTAACTATGTAGGCTTCCCAAAGAAACATAATTAAAAGTGTAATTCACGCTTTGCATAAAATGAGTTTTAACATGAATGCTTCAGTAAACAAATCTACCTATATAATTAAAGGAACATACAAGGTCTATTTAAAGCTCACAGAAGGAGAAATAAAATATAAGGTCAGCTCAGTGTTTCATCCTACAATCATTTTCATTGCCAATTAGACACAGGTGTGTGCTACATAAATAAGAAAAACTATGAGTGTGATGGATGTGATTATTATTCATCTCAAACATCCTTTTTCTTTTTTCCCCCCTATTCTAATTAGATTGTTTCCAGCTGTTCAACATGTGCTGCTGAGATATGTCATTGGAAAATCACATTGGAAACAAAACACAACTGTTCTGAATGTAGCATTCTCTTAAAATAGTGTTAGAAAGGTTATGGTAAACATTCAAACAGAGTAAGGAAAAAATCAGTGCTGCAACAAAAGCAGTGAAGAGAAAAATGCTTTTAAACTTATTAATGTAAAACCAGAATGAAAGCCATATATGCAGTAGGAGTAGAATCCAAGGTCTCTTGGAAAAAATAAATTACTTTATGTGAGTGAAAATTATTCATGTATTGTTCTATAGTGGTAAAAAGTGTTGACTGTCATCAGCATGGAAGAAGCTGCATCTTTCTGCTGATTAGCTGTAGTTGAACCTAAGATTCCCAGAAATGGCTGGACTATTAAAGCAGTCAAACTGGAAAAATGGTAGTGAAGTGCAGCTTTACAAATTTAGGCTTCTCTGGTTCACAGTCTGATGTGCCTCTGCATGGTGTGACGGACAAGTATTGCTACCAAGTCTCTAGAGCAGTTCATGAAACCAAAAATCACAGGCGATCATAGCGAGCTAAAGAAATGCCCCTACCCACAGAGCCATACATTGATTGTTAGTCTGCTTAGTCAAGAACAGGGAGTTCTTGACCTGAAGTGCATGATTTGAAGGGTTTCTTCCTCCTCACTCTTTGGTGCAGCTGTGTTTTTATGTTTATGCATCTTTTAACACAGTTTGTTTCCTTGTTCTTTCTTCATTCGTCTGCAAATTCCATGCTGTGTAAGACTTACAGTCCATGGGATGTTTCATTTTTGGTGGATAACCTCCTTTTTTAATCTTTTCGTTACCCTGGAAGTATTTTTTTCTCTGCTACCAAGGTTTCTCCCTCCAGCAACAGCTGGAGACCCTTAAGATTTGAGATCACAGGGCCTCTGTGATCATCCTGTGCCTGTACTGTTGGGGTTCCCTATTTAAGGTCACATTTTTTCCTTCAGTGGTCAAGCTGTAATGTCCTGATAATGTAAAAAGTATTTTATTGGCACATCCTGTTTGCATGTATTTCACATGTATTTCTGTCTTAGAGTCATTGATTGAGTAGTTGACTCCACAAAGATAGATTAGATGCCATTAGGAGACACACATATCTATACATACATATATATATGTATATATATACACACATAGAAAGAAGTGTAATGTTTTCAGAACTACTTGTTATTTAGATCTATTAGTTATGGGAGCAATACTAACACATAATCAAAGTTGTTTTGCAACATGAATAATAAATTGCTTTTGTTGTTTTGTTTAACTTAAAAATCTGGGAAAGGCCTCATACATGGTAAGCCAATGTATGACAATTTTATTCAGCTGTCCTTGAACTTCTAATTTTGTTTCTGCATTTCAATACATGAAGCAGTTTGAAGATTTATTTTTGGTGGCCCGCAGGGAGGAACATGAATAGGTAGCATTATGAGTTTCTCTGTCACTCTCTGACTGTGTGTACTGTCAGGCAGCCCCGTGTGCTGGCACCTCGGGTGTGTGCATGTGGGACATTCAGGTAGGGTGGCAGGAGACCCTCCAGCAGCAGCCAACGGGCTACACAAACACCGGCATTTCTCCTGGAGGGGACGGATGTGGCTGCGCAGGCTGTCTGTAGCTAGGGAGTTAACAGAGAGTAGTTACCTGCTGGAGCAGTCCCTGGTGGTCTCAGAACCTGCTAATTAGTGTTAGAGGCACCTGCTGCTGCTCCTCCCCTTTGCCTTCACCCAATCAGGAGAGCAAGTTTCTTCTCCCAGGGCACAATATGCCCATTTTTTCCATCCCTGATGTTTTCTCAAAGGATCAACAGGATTTTAACAGTGCTCTCCTTGAGCTTCTTACAGCTGTACAACTTGTGAGCGTTAAGCCAAGTATTGCTGTTTTGCTGAACACCAGTAAATACATATAGACTTGCAACTTGGGAAGTCATCTGTAAGTGCCAAGGTTTTATTTATTAATGAACAAAATGCTCTCAGAGTTTCAGTTACACAGTTTGAGAAACTAATGTACATTAAAGATCATTAAAGATTTTTTTTAAATGCTAGCTAAGTTCTTTTTTTTCCTATTAATATATTTCCTATTAATTGTAGACGAGTATGAAAATGTTATATATAAATTCTAGTTTTAAAATTTTGCTTGTTTCTAGTAGTGGGGGTTTTTTTCTGATAATAAGATGCCTCTTTATTGAAACACTTGATTTGTTGTATAAATTGTGTCTGTTAGTTAATTTAGTATTTTATGTTCTCAAGAGATTTTTCACTAGGATTATAATCTGCCAATTAAAATGCTATGACTTTTGACAAAAAAATTACAATCCAAGCCTAAGGGAGGAAAACTGCAAGGGAATATTTCTGATGACAAAAGGATGCATTTTAAAATTTCCAAGGTTTTTCAGGTTTCTGCTATTTATGGAGGTCAGCAATGGGGCATGACTGTATATCTTATTAAAAGCTGTTTGAAGGAAATATTCTTTCTGTTATGTGTCTGAAACTCCAAATGTTTATCAGATGATAGCAAGAAATGGAATTTAGGGTAAGGTTTTCAGCTATTACTATGCCTACACTTAATGAAAATATGCTCAAATTGGACAGAATTGAGTTTGATATCCTTTCTTCTCCTTATGGTGCTAGGTTCATGTGTCTTCCAACTTAAGCTTTTGTTGTGGTCTAATATTAATATTATTTTTTTTCTGTTCTTCCTTGCCTATAAGATCATGCTCAGTTATCCTCTCAGCTTCTCCTATTTCATACTGTCTTAAGAACTATATTAGCTTCTGACAAGCTTGGGGATTAAAAAAACCCATTCAAATAAATGTTAGTTTAAGAAATATTTATGTTAGGCTAGGCGATTGCAGATATGAAGCTGCTCTAACAGTCCAGGGAATCACATACAACAGTCACACTTTTGGTGAGTGTTTTCAAAATCCCACATTCTTGACAACAATATTTTATTTCAGCACAGCTCATTCCCTATAATGACAGTTGTTTTGGCTTTGAAAGAAAGCAGACTGTGGAAAAACAGTGACAGAAATTCGGAAGTGCTAGCATTTATAAAAAATAATGATTACTGTCTTTTATCTGAATTAATTTTTCATCTAAAAATGGTCTATGCATCCATGCACTGTAATTTTTTTAATTGCTTTCTGTATCTTCAGTGATAGCAAGAATAAACAGTCAGAAATTAAAAACCATTGTGATGGGAAGTGCAAACATGATCAATTGTGGTGTTTCTAAAGTAGAAAATAAAAGGATTTTGCTCTACTGACGTCATTAATAAGGGATAGGCTTAAGACGCTGATGCTCATGCCATCCTACCACTCCCTCCAAAACAGGGAGTATCAAATGAGATTTTGTAGCAGCTCATATTTGGGTTAATATCTTGTGTTAAACTGTTGCATTTATTTATTTGTATAGAGCCATAAAACTGTTCGCAAAGATTTGCAGAAATAGAGTTGAACATTCCTGCTTGTGGATACTTGAATGTAAATAATAAGTATTTGTAGCTGATGTGATAATACTGAAGTGATAAAACAAATACTCTGGCATATTTTACCAGAGTTTTAGGAAAAATTGTTCAGGAACTTATAAGTGCGGAACTTATGGTTCCACTGACTTGTTAGAAGAGAAATTTCAGGGCTGGAGGTGGATAGGCTAAATAGAATATTAATCTGCCCCATGAAAAAGGTTGTGGGAAAAGAACACTCAATTTTAGTTATCTATTCTTATAAATAAAATTTATGTTAGTTAACATAATGCGTGGAGATATCTGAAAAAAAGCATGAAGCTTTCTTGACCCTGCTTCAGTGGACAAAAGGGTTTGGCTTGGATGTGTAAAGCTAAAGCAGTTTGTAAGACATGCTACGATGCTGCTTGACACATATGAAGGTGTGTTAGCATTCTGTGTCGCAGACTGTGTACAGGTATATATGTGCTCTGTGTGTGTGTGTGCCTACTGGGAACAGGTGCTTAGTCTTCCTACGGGTTGGAACTGGGGACATGCTTGTTGGACTAACAGATCTGGCCCTTTCCTCTAAAAAAGAGGTTGTTTCTGGATAGGGATGATTACCAGCCTTTTTATCTAACACAATGTCTGGCTAGTTCTCATACTGGAAATAAAACAAAGTTACTGCCATGACCACTTATGTTTTGTGTTTGTGGAGGAATCACAGAGTGTTTTCAAATGGGAATTACTATATGGGGCCTGACCAAAATTTTTGTTGAATCAAGTACCTTATCTTTGACAGTGGAAGGCAGCCTGTGTCTAGGAAACTGCCTAAATTCTGAATGTGGTGGGGTGCTTCTATAAAATGCTTCCAACACTACAGCACATAAGGTTAATCGAAAACTTAGGGAAAGATAAGGTCTTTATAAACTTTTACACTCATACGAGGTAGGCCTCTTGAAAGACTGTAAATTGGAGAGCAACTGTGTATTAACATTGGTGATTTTGGTTCAATCATGGCTCGGCACAAGATATGTGTTTCATTAAGCAGTGGAGGGTAAAATACCAGTTCTGTTCTGTGGAGATTAAATTTGTCTCTGCTGTCTCTCAGTGATACTGAGAATCTTGACTTGTTCTGGTTTATTTAAGCATCTCTAATCTTCACAATTCTGTGAAATGGTCTTCACATTTAGAGTGAAATAAAGAATGGTATGGTTATTCACCATCTCAACAGGTTGCAATCACACAACTATATGTAGGGAAAATATGAGCAAGGTCCCCTCTTCCTCCAGTAGTTTTCCTTGTGATTTTTGTCCATTCCTTATTTGCCTTGCGTTGTACTAATGGGAGTTTTGGTGAGTATGTGTGTGTGGTTTTCAGTTTGCTTTTAACTGTAATTCTGGACATGTACAGGAGATCTGCCCTAGAAGCACTCGTGCAGGAGTACAGTACTTGCATAGGGTTTACTGAGGGGATCAGAAGTACTACAGCATTATTCAAAACTGTTTCTCATCTTCTCAGAGTTTAGATTTATTTAGGGCCAAGAAGGAATAAATCCTGCTAATGCTTTAATAGGCCTGTCATATTTTAAGCCCAGCTGGAGGTGAAAGACCACAGAGCTGCTCACTCAGTCCCCATCTCCCCATACCACAGCCCGGTGGAGTGGGGAGGAGAATCAAAGTAAAACTAGTAGGTTGAGATAAGAACTGTTCAATAATTGAAAATAAAGTAAAAATACAGTAATAATGGTAAATGATAATAATAATGACAATAACCAGGAAACAAATGTAACAAGTGGTGCACAATGCACTTGCTCATCACCTACCTGCTGATTGATGCTGGACTCCCCTTCACAATACCATATTGGCCCCCTCTCTCAGGTAATTCCCCCCAGTTTATATACAAGGCATAACGTTCTATAGCGTGGAATATCCCTTTGGTCAGTTTGGGTCATCTGTCCAGCTGTGCTCCCTCCCAGTTTGTTTTTTTACGTTCAGAGCATGATACAAGGCAATAAAAAAGGCCTTGACTTTGGATAACTAGTAAGAAACCAAAACATCAGTGTATTATCAACACCATTCTCATTCTGAATCCAAAGCACAGCCCTGTAACAGCTACTGAGAAGAAATAAACACCATCTTAGCTGGAACCAAGACAAGGCCTATCACAGAAACAAATACTAACCCTATTTGAACTACTGTTATGTTTTTCTGACTGCTTCCATCATATTTAGGATGCCAGTCACTGTATACAATAGAAGTTGTTTGAAAGAGGAAGATATATTCACTGTTTGTAAGGGTGAAGGCCAAGAGCTTGTATCCTTTCTATTCTAATAACTGCATTTGTGTCTTTTTTAAAAAAAATCAGTTATGGGATAATTTAATTTTCAATTTTTAATTTTCCTCTTTTTTAATGACTCTTTCAAGTTCATCTCTACTTCCTTCCTGCTGTTAGTATCTTTTTACATACTGGTATTTTTCTGTGTACTCTTTTAAATATACTCTTCATTATTGTTCCACATCTGACCCATTACCCATCAAAAAATACAAGTCTTGGTCACTGTATTGCTTTAATGAATATTTTTTTAAAATTCTTTTTTTTTTTTTTTAAGATCTGGGAACATATTTAGGTGCGGTTTTTTCTTATATAGCTGAAGATACATAAACTTTTAAGGAGTTTTTATGAATTCTTACAAGCTTTTATTCATTAGCTAGAAAGAAGTTCAGTAGTGTAATGATATGATAAATGTTGTTGAACTTCTCTGCAGAACTCCTGGCAGTTTCATTAAATATGAATAATTTAGTGGTCTTTTAATTAAAATTTCATGCACTGCTCATGAACATGATAATCTTAATATGTAACTCTAATTAACACAAAAAAATGTAATATTTGTTGCAATGAAGAGGCCTACTTTATAAATACAGGCTCTTTTCAATTTAAATGTCAAAATACGATAGTCTTAAGACTACCAAGAAACAAGCTTATGTAATTTGTTAAATAAATTCTCTCATTCTTTATTGTGAGTATCTTTCACAAATATCTTAGAATTACTAGTCCTTTTTTAATCATTTAAATGAATTCCTTCTTTTTTGCTATCTTGCAAACAGATGAATCTAACAAATATTTCCTATTACACTATATTATTTTTCCAGCATTCTTGCAAGGACTTAGAAAAATGATGCATGTAGGTTTTTTTCTGTTTATGTATAAAGCAATATTTGTCTCTACTAACAACTAACTCAAGCAAAGAGTTATCTCTGTCTTGAAGACTAAAATTGGTTGATTTCTGTATGTTCTTATTGCACGAACATTTTAAGAGGTTATTATTTTTAGAAGCCCAATATAAGTAAAGTAAGAAGCAGCTGTCATGTCTAGCTGTGTACTAAATTTTCCAAATGAGGATTTGAAACTTGATGTTGCTTCCACAAGATTTCTCATTAGCCAAGCTGCCTTATTCATTTATAATATTTATACGGGCATTTATGCCACAGGACTTGAACTGGCTGCTTCTACACCTCTTGCTTCCAACAGCACAGTTGAGGTGAAGGGTTGAGAAGAATCTCAGTGCCACAATTTTAGAACAGATTCATAAGAAGATTAAACTTCTGAACTGAGTATAAAATTTTTCACTCTTTATGCATTTCTGTTTTAGAGGGTCTTGGCTACTCGGTTGTGACACATTTTTTTTTTGTTTTTTGTCTTAGCTACTAAATGTGATACTAGATGAAAATTCTTGTTCCAAATCCAAAGAACAAAATAATATTTTTACATGCTTGCATGTTTTTCATAAGTCACTTTTATTATTTTGCACCTTTTTTTTCCTATTCCTCAAAAGACGTTTGTGTAAGATCAGTCAAACACTGAAACCCAGCAACCAGGGCCTTGTGCAGGCTGCCAGTGCAGCTTGGCTGGGGAATAATGAAGTGGAAAGTAAGGATCTGCATTTAATTTTTTTTTTTTTTTTTTTTTTACTTCTGTGCACATTGTGTTATTTCAAGTGTCTGAGTCACAGACAGATTTGCTGAGTAGACTATTGAATCACTCTTCAGTCATATCCTCATTTTGCCCATACTGTGTTTCTGCCAGGATTGTAGAATCACCTCACACGCAGAGGTCTACTTGGCCTCTGTCAGCATAACAGTCTATGAAATTTGAGTCATTGATCTGAGCACAGTGGATATACTGCCATACAATGTTCAGAGAACTAGTTCCATATATATTCTTATAAGAACTTCAGTTAATCAGTGATTTGCATCTTATTTTTATACTTCTTAGTTATATATTTCCTGATTAATATATAAATTGCAGAGAGAGTGTTACCAGGTACAGTCTAAACATATCATAGAAATGTTTGATGAATTAAAATCTAAATATCTGGCAAATAATTGCATTGGTTTTATGCACTTGCTATATGAAACTGTGTTCACACGCTCATAATAAATATAAAAAAGAAAGTGATATTTCAATTTCAAATTTTCCTTAGTCTAAGGATTACCATTATTACCTTGGCAATAAAATCTTCATTTAAAGCAACATGTGCTTGGTCACCACAGTATCTGGAAGAAGTAACTACAGACTTGTGTGGTTTTGCTTATAAGGAGAAAAAACTGTCCTGTGCTGTTTGCTCACGGACTCTTGGCTACCCTCTAACACAGCTACGGTGTTAATGCCCTAAGTATGCATTTGCTGTCATGCTGCTAGTGTGGATTTTATGTTTCTTTCTCACCCCCAAGAACAGGACTTTAATGTTCACTTACAAAGGGGGGGGGGGGGAATGCATAATACTCCAAACTGCTGTTAAGAACTGCAGCAAAAGTGTGCAGAAAAATTTGAAAGTTTCACTTTTATGAAATGCTGCATCACAGAATCACAGAACGGGTCAGGTAGGACGAGACCACAGTGGGTCACCTGGTCCGGCCTTCTTGCTCGAGCAGGGTTGTCCTAGGACACCTTGCACAGGATTCTGGGTATCTGGGCAACTTTTCAGAGACAGGAATGCCACACTGCAGTGGGATTGCAGGGAAGTACCGATACTGAAACAAACATAGTCACTAGCTTAGAAAAATAATTTCCTAGTATTTTGAGGTCATTCTGTTTGTAGCACTGAAACCTGCAAAATGTATTGATAAATGTAAAAGGACTATACTTAGTAGGGTTATAGAGGACAATAGTTTTAAGATATCATATGTGCTCATGAAATGATAATGATCATACCATCTTCTCAGATTTTCCTCTTTTGCTCCACGTTTGGTTTGAATCTTTGCTGAAACTGTCTAAGCAGCATAATCACACTTTTTACCATGTTTAATCACCTCTTGCTTTGTTCTTAAATTTGTAATTTAATTTGAAAATTGTAAAGTAGTGTTAGCAAGCCCACAAAATAGGAGAGGAGAACAGAAAATGAATGCTGAATATAGCAAACAATATAAGTTTTGGGGAATGGGGATGAAGCCACCAACCCTTCTGATTCTACCAAAATCTGTACTTGAGTACTGCAAGTGATTCATATTAACTATTTATAGTCAGAATATGCTACATTGTTGGTTTTATTAAATGTTGCTCATATTTTGTTACTCTATCTTTCTACAGTGCAGAGGCCTGATCAGATTTCTGCATTCCTTTCAGTGTATGTACCCTCTTGGTATGCTTTCTAATCTTCCTGTTTAGAACAAATTCACATTACTGAGAGATGTGTATTAGTGGAGATACTCTGGTTCAGCAACAATATTTTAACCACAGGCTAGTCTAATAGCAATTTAAAAGGTTAATCAGCCTACCAGGAACATATATCTTGTTAAAAAAGAAAAAAACCAAAACAACCCAACAACCCCCCGCCCCAACACAAAATCAAAACAACTCTAGCCCAATACATTTTTAAAAAAATTTAATTGATAACATTTTGTGCCTGTCAGGACACTGTGTGTATATTGTTAATCCTAGATGGTAAAGGAACTGATGTTTGAAGACGTGAGTGTATATTGCAAGTATTGCTGGAATAAGAGGCTGTAAAGCTTTAATTGCAAAACTGCTGTACAGCAGCTCTATTTTATATATTCAGTGCTCATCTCTGAGTTATTAGGAAGTTATGCAAGTCAATGCACAGGCATCATTTTATGTTAACGAACGGGCATGTCTTCCCTGGAAGTCTGGGTGCCTCATTCAGTGCATTGCCATGCAGAGAGCGGGGGTTGGATGGAGAGATGGGTGGAGGCAGAGGTTGTTTCTGGGACCATGGTGTCAGAATAGAGCATTGAGCACATTTGGACATCTTTGCCATTGATCTGAGGGAAGCATAGCCCTTTCAAGGCAATACTGGATGAATCTCATTTCCAGGAGTAATGGCAGCCCTATGAACACAGCAGTGAATGGAAATTTTGGATGCAGTCAGCACTTAAAATCACATGTATTTACTGAGTGCCATGAGGTAGAAGTCTGGTTGTAATTAGTAATGTCTACTGAAGATACAGGGACCACATAGTGTCTCTATTTTTGAAGGAAACTTCTCTTTATTTCAAAATAGGAATTTTGAAATTTCCTATTTTTTTCCTGTCTTTGGAATTTGCCTGACAGCACACTAAGCTAAGCAGATAAGAGGCTTTCTTTTTTATTGTTTGTAGCAGAAATTGAATCAGTCCTTTAGTTTTCATATTTGGTGGGGGATTTTCAAATCCATATATATGTGGATTTTCAAATCCATATATATGTGGAACCCATACAAATAATGTGATTTTGCGGACAGTGAGAATAAACATTGATTTCTGTTGCTTGGCAAGTTTGAAAAGATTGAGCTGTATGTTTTAGTACGATTATAAACTTTTTGTTTGTCTTGGAAAGTCTAAGATAAATTTTTTTTCTTTTTTTGTATAAGGCCCTTGCTTGACTATTGCTATTTCTGAATTTTTCAGTCTCATTGTAAATTAGTATTATGGGAAGGATTAAATATTGACATGAAGACGCTAAAGTATGTACATTTGTGCAGTGTTCTTTGATATTTAAAAAAGAATGCATGGCTATTTAACATCTGACACTGATTTTGAGATGCCTATGAATAATACCTAGGTCCGATTTCACTCTTAAATGTGCTGTATAACCCCACATAATTTTGACTTTGATGGGGACTGCTCAAGATTTACAGTCAGAAAGAGTTTTGAATTCAACTCTAAGCTTTGGAGAGTCTAGTTGGGTTAATCTTGTGCTATGGGATGAGTTTTCCTACAGCAATGGATACTTTAATAATTTCACCAGTTTTGATGAAATTATATTAATTGGGCTAAACTAGATCAAACATTATTGATCCATATTTCTGGACACTTGACAGTTTAATTAATTTTCACTTTTCACTCTTCTAATAAAACATAATATTGACAAGATATAGGGAAAATTAGTTATGAAAATATAGCTTATGGGTGTGTTAACACTGCATTTGAGCAAATAGAAGAAAATGAACTAGAGGGTTTAGGAGTGTGCAAAGTTCATTTGAAAAGAGGCAGATAAAATTTAATAGTTTATTCTGGTGTCTGCAATTAGATATAGGGCTTTAAAATGTTAGTACAAACTGTATATTTAAAGAGTACAAAAATTATTTATGCTTCTAGACAGAATAATCAGACTACCAGTAAAATGAGTCACAGAACACAACTGGTACTAATCGAGACCTTATTCAGATATTTGTGAGAAGAAAGTGGCTGAATGATTCACAGAATATTCTGAGTTGGAACAGACCCACAGTGATTATTGAGTCCAACTCATAAGTGAATCGCCCATATGGGGATCAAACCCACAACTTTGGTGTTACCAGCATTGTGCTCTAACCAACTGAGCTCATCTCAGGGGATATTGCAATTTCAACTGCAATTTAAAAAAAGGCTTTCTTTCACAGAAAAGTAGGTGTGTTATTGCTAAAAAACATTCAGTTTTATTTACTGAAAGATTACAGAATTGCTTCTAGCTTACAAGAATAATGCTGGAACAGAAATGTTAATTGTTCTCAAGGGTAATTCAAAAGTTTCGTGGGCACTTTGAATAGCATTCCTTTTTATTTTATGCCTATTATATTATTTTTGCAATTGAGCCACTCTTCTCTGACTGCAGAAAAAAATAATTCTTTCTACAGAAGAGGGTGGCTAAAGACTGATACCTTTTGTTACCTTAAAAGATATTAAGGCAATGGCAAAATTACCTATATAGTACAAAAATAATAGGAAATTAACCTTCTTCTGACATAACCATTTTCTCATGCCTCCTGAGGGTTGTCGTGCTGAGGTTCTACTAAGTTCTCTTCTTGTGGTGACCAGGCAATGACTAAGTAATTTTAATTATTGTACTAAATAAGGAGGTATTGAGCAACTAGCACTGGAATAAGAGTTTTTGGAGTACAGCGGGAAGAAAGGGAATGCTGTCACTGTCTAACTTGTCCATTAACCTTAAAATTAAAATCTTGACAGCTACAAAAAAAGATATATCCAAAGTGAAAGTAATGCTCACTTAAGATATTCAAGTACTGCTGACTTCAAGAAGTATTTCATGAGCCTGATGCTTGACATAAAACAGTTATAATCTCAGCAATAACAACATAAACTTCTCCACTCTGTCAAACATAGTTGAGGTTTCATAACAGAAAACCTCATTTGAGAAGGATTTTCTTGAGCTACCATTTCATGGAACTTTTGTAAAAAATCTGCTTAGATAAAGTATTTTAAGAAGTAGGGAATTAAAGACTGACCAGAAAGAAATTTCCTGATGACATGTAATGTAAACAACCTGTAAATGATGGGCTAATGTAGATGTCTTTATACACAGTTGGATTGATGCTTAACTTTTAGTTACTCTGGTCTAAAGCAAGCTTTACCTCATTAAGCAAGACTGGTTACATCATTTAGAGATGTTGTGGAATCTCCATCCCTGAATATATTAAAAAAAAAAAAATATAGCACATCAATGTATAAGATAGGAGTTACCTGACAGAGGTTGGGGTGGAAAACAAAGGTCCCTAACAGGTGGTGGCTCCATGTCTAAGGTGATAGTGCTAACATGGTTAATGAAATTGATTTTATAGGTTCTTGTTCGATGCAATTGCCTAGTAGCTTGCAAATTCTGATTTGTCTCTCTGTCCTGTTGTTGCATCTAACCCCCTTTCCCTTGGATTCTGTTTAGGTTGCTGCAATCTGCCAGGTCTTTGACCTCTTTCCAGGGTGTCCCTGGGCCATCCCCTGTGGTGCATGCTGTCTGGAGGAGCAGGGATCCTGCCCTTGTCTAGCACCTTGAGAATAGCTGGGGAAAAGAGAGAGGAGCTATAATTTTCCACAGTATTTCAGAGCTATAGCTTTTCATTCATAAAGACAGAGGCCCCCCATCTTTTAGCTAGTAATACTAGAGTAGTCCATCCATTCAGGGGAAATATATGAGGGTTTTTCCCCAGTAAGCCTCAATTGAATAAAACAGATTTTTCTGTGTTGTTTCATTTCCATTAACTATAATAGTCTAATTTTCTCAGTGTTATACAACTTGGTTTACATTATTTTTTCTAAGACATTTCTATTGCTCATTTGGAAGAATAAAATCACTTAGCCCTCAGATGAGATCATTTTCTTTAGACAGAGAGAAAACAAAGATAAGACAAAAATGTCCTTCAGTTATGCAAGAATACATGTTCTTATTTATTGCAGTGTTTCAACCTATCTCTTACTCTAGATGAAGCATTTGAATGGTGTTAGTGCCTTGCTTGGTGGTACATTTGTGTCACCTTTAATAAGAGGCAATAAATAAAGACATCTCTTGTAGGTATGCAATTATAAGGGTTTGGGAGTTTGTACTGATCTTTCAGTGATATTTAAAGCTGCCTATTAATATTTTATATATTATCTTCATGGTGTGGTTTCAGGTAAACTTCAATATCTATTTCAGCTTAATATTGTTTTCAGTGAATGTAGTAGAAGGAATTGGATTAAATTGTGTAGAAAAATGATTCATAAGCAATTAAGGAAGCTTTATTTAAATCTCATCTTTTTACATGAAATAAATCTAAATAAAAACTAAATATATACGGCAATTTACTGGAGGGTAGTTGGTTTATTTTGTTTGGGGATTTTGGGGTGTGTGTGTGTGTGTGTGTGTGTTTGTTTTTCTTTCCCCAGAGAAGATGTCAACAGTGATATTTGCCAGTGCCATGCCAAATTATTCTTATTTACATTACAGTATACAAGTGCCATCAAGTGTTCAGATGCAAGTTAAACCATAAAATAAACAGTGCTTTCTATATTTTATCTCTAGGTACCTTGTTTTTAAAATGAAAGATTTCTTGTGCTTTTTCAGTCACCGTTATATCTAATGTGATCTTATTCAAAGCATATTAGGGCTAAGAAAAATTACATCATTATTATTATTATTATTGTACATAGGGCAATATTTTGCTTGCAGCTGTCTGATTTGGCTATACGCAGTTTTGTGTAGTGAAGCCTCCTAAGCCCACTCTGTATACCAGCTTCATTAAGAATTACTCTGTACAGAACCATTTATCACCTTGGAAATGATTTGCACAGAGCTGCAGCTGGATTATTCCTGCTGCCTGGTTTGCCTGCTCATCTCGGATAGTATCCTAGTGTAGACTCAGCCCTGGCATTAGCAGCTTTCAATGTACCTGTAACATCAAACCCACTAACTAGGCCAGTGGAACATGTCTATGTTATTTATTTGAAATTACTGCCATCTGAAACCATTGCAGTGCTGTCTGAGCTTATGCTAGGGTCTTCATTAAATGCATCTAGCTTGGAGCTTTGCACCTGTCGGAATAGATACAGGAAATTGTATTTGAGCCTTTTTGAACTCTGTGGGATCGAAGATTTGTTTTAAGCCAAAGAGTGCAGCAAATTCTTTGCTGTATTTGAGCCTTAACTCATCACACATTTTACAGGAATAGGCTCAGGTTTCTGAATATGAGGATAAATACACAGAGTACAAAGTTTGGCAAATCTTGCTCATGCAGTCACTGAACTTCAGAATTTAGTAAATAACATCAAGAACGTCACATTTAATCTGACACTACAAGAAATATCATTATACGTTTTAGTTTCTTAGTATCTTCATATATTTCGTGCAGAAACAGTAATGACACAAATGTGATATTTTTAGAGTAAGGATTTCCAAGATGCCAAGTTACGTCTTAACAAAAAAAATCTAATTGAAATAAGACAAGATTTTTTTTACCTCAGAACTCTGAGGTGCAATTTTGCAACGTATCTGCTGTGATCATATTATCTTCAAATTCCTATTTCTCCTTCACAGTCACACAGTTACACAATTAGCATTCAAGAATAAATTAGTACTCATTTGACATTTCTACAAGTTCTGTATGGGGGCAAAAGTCTTCCCTTAACTCTAACCCATCTATTCTGGAAACTGGGTTGAAACAGGACTTCAGGGAAGAAATTCTTTAATGAGCTCAATGTACATTAAAATACTCTTTATTCAATCCCCTCCGGAGATGCTGTAAAAGAGTCCTCCAGAAATGTGTAGCATGATAGCACTTAGCAGTTTTCTGACAGAAAGCAGAAGTTTCTGCATATTGAAGACCAAATGAAATCTTCCCAAACTCTGGGTATGCTCATGTTGGGCTGTTAAATTTTACGGGCAAAATCTGTAGCACTCCCTCTTGGATGTATATATCTTTCATTCTGTCCTAATTAGTGCATAGCCAATTTCAGTTAAGAAGGAACTCACTAGACTTACAGGAGTTGAGCTGAGGTATTTGAGAGAGGGAATTGACTTATGTTTTGTGTAGTATAGATTATGTTAAAGAAATACCATGTGCAGAATCACTAAAACATGTAGTCATTGAAAGCAATAATCAAAAGCAATCAGAATTTTTTTTAGTGCATATTTTACAAAGAGAACACCTTTCTAAGAGTTTTATTTGTTTATACTTAGTTAACAATCCCATGAGGCACTCATCAAGTACTCTTGGAGGGATGAGGGTGGGGTGGTGTGGGGTGTGGAGGGAAAGAATTTGATGCTTTTGATTCAAATGCAAATTTAGCCATAAACTATATTTCTGCTTTCAGACAATTTTATAGATATAGATGGCTGCAAATTTAAGACTGCTTTCCAGAAAAAGTAATAATCTTGGGTTTTTTATGGATTTGCATGAAAGAAGAAAAAAAAGGCTATTTTTGTATCATAAAGTTGTCTTATAGAGTATTGTGAAATAAAAACAATGAAAACTGTGTCAGGGTGGCAATGTTCACTTAGAATTGAAATCTAAAATATGCATATCAATATATGCAGGGTTATTTTTGCTTAAGTGAAATAGAAAGACTGCTTACTATCTCCCATTATTTTGATTAATATGTAGATTAATAATTAAATAGTAACAAAACTATGTTCTAGGCATCATTCAACTGTTATTCATGGTCTTAGTATCATTACACTTAACAAAGATAAAACAAATGTTATCCTCAATATTGTTATAGAAAAAACAGGCAAACTCTTTTTAAGGAGAGTCAGAATTTGTTATTTTCTTTAATTGTAATCTTACTTTTAGCAGTATATATTTGATTATTGCAGGAAGAGAAACAATAATAGTGCAAATACTAGTACAGGAATAAGACATAACAAATTTAAATAATCATACAGTTAAGCACTGCTCTTAATAATACTTAATATTTCACTGCTGCAAGAAGTAGTGAGAAGCAAGAAGATAGAAAAATATAGCAAGTTAGCAGCATCCTTTTGCTTCAAGAAGTTTGGTCATGATGTTTTTTTGGTCATGATGGTTTTTTTTTTCCCTTGGCCTAGAATATATACAACTTTAGGTATTTTTATATGTTGCTAGGACATCTTTCCTCCTGGTTTCTTCACTGTTCTGCAAGTGTGCTCTGTGGTGCAATTTACATATGCTAGACGTAAACCCCATAGTTTTGTCTGAAATTGGATTATTGTTTCTTCAAGTGACTATTGGTGAGAAGTCTGCAAACCTAGAAATTTCCATTGCCAGCCCATGTCCCTACTCGACAAGTACACTTCTGTTCTGCATCTGGCACTGCCACTTCTAGAAGCCTTCGCTGTCATTCCAGGCCTCTATTTCTCTATAATGTGTTATACTATTAAGGCCATAAATGCCCTCTACACAGAATAACTACTTGCTGCTAGGACATATATTAAACCTATGTGTATGCCATACCAGGATAAGCGCATGAAAACCAAGCATGCCCATTTGGTTGTCAACAAGTTCCTGTGAGAGCTAAACAAAGGAAAAAGGAAGCTGGAGGCAGGGGAAGACAAGTTCAAAGCAAGTAAACCTGATAAGCCTTAGTCCTGAGTCCTTGCAAACTCGATAGGAAGACTGTGAACTACTATTAGTGATGGCAATACTGTATTTATAAGACCACAGGGCTACATATATAGTATGCTCATTTGCTTCTGAAGGGACAAATCTGAACAATGCTGCTACTAGACAAGTGTATATTTTAATAAGGTATTTACATCTCATTTTAATTGCACGAAGAAAGAGTACATTATTAGTAGTCAGTGCAAATATTGAACATTTAATAGTCTGAACTATGCACATTTCTAGTCAGAAAAAATTGCTGAACTTTCAGACAGCTATGTCAAGAAGGTCCTGTTTATTGCAAAAATATCCTTTCACATCATTTTATTGTTGGCATGCATAACAGCAAAAGCTAAGGTTGGGGGAAATAACTTCCACATATTTCAATATTTGCAGAATACTTTATGAATATTAAACAATATTTATTTTCTTGGGGTTTTTTTTATGATGGTAGGAAAATCCATTGATTGACAGCATTTCAATCAAAAACTGTAGCTGTTCCAAATCTCTAGTATGAAGATGTAACATTACCTGGAGCATCCAGCATCTTATACCTGCAACTCATTTCTATTTCTAAATCTCTGAAAATTAGTTCACAGACCTTTTTTGTTTTATCCACTTGTTTGGAGTTTATGGGTAAGATTGTCTTACTTTTTTTCAATAATACTCTTCACTTAATTAATAAAAAATAAATTGATAATATATTTATTATGTGATCTTTAAATATAATCAGAAAGTTATAAACTCAAAGTACATATGTTATAATTTCCATCTTTTTATACTGTTCATGTTTTGATATCTCCAAAGATGAGTGTACAAACCCTCTGGACAATCTGTTCCAATGTTTGACAACTCTTAATATGAGGATTGTTTTCTTGCAGGTAGTCTGTTTCTCCTGCAGTTTCTACTTGTTGCCTCTCATTCTACTTCTGGAGGAGTCCAAGTCTGTCTTCTCTCTAGATCCCTGTTAGGCAGTCAGGGGCAGCCATTAGATATCCCCAGAACTTCTGACCTCAGACTCAGCTCTCTCATCTCCACTTTCAGAGGTCTGACAGGGTAGGGCAGTGGTGGTAGCCTCCACTCGTTCCTTAGAGAGAGTGGTGACCTGCTTGAATGCAGGCTGTCCAGTTACTATTCTGGTGCTGCTTTTCAATGGCAAAAATGAAGTAAAAGCATATGAAAGAGGTAAAAATAGGTGTCTTTAAGTTGGTTATAGAATATAGTTCAGCATTAGAGAATTTCATTTTCTCATGTGGCCTAAAATAGGGGAATTTCTCCTTCCTGTACCAGTGTTTTTCTGCACATATTTTGAAGACTGAAACACTTAATAATTTAAGGGTTTCATGTCATGAAGCAAAAGTAGCATTAAACGTTATATTTCCTTGTTTTCAAAGAAATGTTACAAGGTTCTTAAAAGATAAATTTACTTGGTTTTATAGAAATTTCCTAAACACGGGCACAGAACATCAGGAATAGAAACACAGCAATAAAAGAAGCCAATTCCTTCATATATTACTGAAAGACATCTAACGATTCCTTTCCTAGGGCAACAAAATAACATTTCAAAGTAGGGGTCAGGAGGCCGCCTCAGCCGAACTATACATTCAATGTTACTCCTGGGATTGTTGGGTTGAGGTCTTCTTTGGCCTGAATCTATAAACAAGTATATACTGTTTATTGTTTATGCCAGTATTATCTTTGCTTTAACACAGAAATAAAATTTTGTTAGCCTTGTTTTTCACATAAGCCTTTTTTTACAAACTTGTATTATATTCCCAGTTAGTCTGATTTTTGGCAAAGGTGAACAAGCCAAGATCCTCTCCTTTAACAACTGAGCCTCCCTACTCTCCAACCTAGAATTCATTTATTTGTTTCAGTTGTAGTCTGAATTCATCTTTCTTGAAAACAAGTGATTATGTAGTCTTCATGCAAGCCTGTGTGTGCTACTGCCTGGGGTTTAGTGTGTAGAATGAAACTTATTTCCACACAGGAGCTATAGTTTCCTACTTTGTTCCAGAAATGTATGGTGCAAGAATATAATATGCTGGTATTTTCCTCAGGCCTTTGTGTTTCTTTTCTTTATTTACACTTATATTTACTTTCCATAGACGTGCTCCCCAAATTCTACTCAGAAGTTCCTTCAAAGTATCCTAGAAAATTATTTGCCTGCAATTTCTTATTTAACACCAAAGTATTTATTTTTCTATTTGCTCTTAATCTTCTACTAGTATTGCCCTTTAGGTTAGTGCTGAGGCAACCCGAGCATTAAAGCAAAGCCTTGCAACTCTTCCTAATTCTGGGAGTCTCGAAAAGGAAGTTTAGGTCACATGATTTGCTTTATTTACAAAATAGACAATTTCAATTTTTTTTTACATTAAAATTGCTTTGATTTGAATTGCTAAGAGAAGTACAGGACTAAGGTCTTGTAGACCTTGCCCTTGTTCTGTAGAACTTGCACTTTCTGTCCTAGAAGAAGGATTCTCTATCACTCCAATTCTTTTAACTATTTCTTGGACTGTGCAACAGTTTTGTATTCCCTGTTCCTTGCTCCTGCTGAGCCCACCTTGGACTCTTACTCTCCATGGGAGAGGCAGTCTTCCCCAGAGTTATTAATTAGAAAGGTAAATGTTGTCTAAACAAAGACCTTCAAACTAACACAACAATATAGTAAGAAGAAACATTTAAGAGAGGCACTAAAGCTATGGTTTAAACCACTCTTGAAAAACAGTTAATTGAAACAAAATTTGACCATCATAGAGCAATGATATATCTAAGCACAACACCAAACATGGTGAGTGTAGGGTTGTTTCTATTCCAAGTGAATATTCCATTCTATTCTTAAGATTTTGCTAAAATATATATTCATAGATATAAAAAAAGTTTGGACTGCCAAGAGTAAGATAAAGGTAAAAGATAACAATTATTTGCAACATGTACATTCCATTTATTCCAAAGAATATCTGAGATTTAGGGAGAGTCATAAATTGTAGGGGAACATTTTTATCAGAGTTAGACTTGGTGATCCTTGTAGATGTCTTCTGACTCAGAATATTCTGTGGATTCTTGTGAGTCCCTTGAAAAGTAGGAAGTTCTGTGATTCTGTGATATACCTAGTATTGGAATTGTTTGTGTATGAGTTATTTTTGGTGATAAGGCTACAAAGAGATGAAGAGTGAACAATGAGAATGGCACTAAGTTTTTTTTTTTTTTAAGTATTTGATACGTTACCTCATGAAACTTTGTTTGCAATATCGGTATCAATTGCTTCAAATATTAATATTGTAATGCTTATTGCACATTTTTGGAACTAAAAATAGTTTATCAACTGATTAGATAAATATGAAAAGTGGAAATCGTTTATTAGCCTATATTAGATCACTTGAAAGGAACAAGAAGACATTAATGTTTTGCTAAGCTGTTTTTCTCCTAATTAAAATACATAAACATTTAACTTGCTTATGATGACCTTTTTATTTGTATTTTACTTCCAGTAACGTAGTTCACAGACTGGCTTTGCTAAAGTCTTCCTTTACTTATACTAAGTATGATTTTAACTAAAAGATGAGCCTTGTCAATGTAGTAAAAAAAAAAATTCATAAGGTAACTGTTGAATTTTCGATTGATAATAAGGGAAACTTAAGAGATCCAAAGTTGGAAACAGCACTTAAGAAATTATGTACACACTTGCTGAGTAATCACATCTGTGTGAGAATGAAAAGATGGGAAGTTTATCACTGGCTGGGGGTTATGTACTACATGAAAAATAAAAATAACGTGGCCTTGCATCTAAGTTTCTTTCAAGGAAAACTTGTAGATTTTCACATTCTTGAACAGAGTTGTCATCCATCACTTCTGAAAGCAAAGCAAAATTGATGTGGTTTGCTATATTTCATTAGAAACCATTGGGCATGTGCACAAATGAGTAGTCAGCTAAGGAATATCAGATCTACCAAGTGAAAATTAGTACCTTTATTTAAAAAAAAAAAATTATCCTGCAACAGAAATCCCTCTGAAGTCATATTAAAACACAAAAACATATTTCAAATGGTGTTTTTTATACTAATCTTACTCTTTTTAAATGGTTTTGCTATGCATAACTATCACTGATTATTTTTCCAAGTTAATTTTCTACCTTTTGAGTTTTTTGGGTTTTTTTAACTTTTAAAATACAATTGTTTATCTCATTATGAAAGACGTACTGTGAAATATTTTATATAAAATGTTGTCACACATCTTTGCAATGGTGAACCTTCATATTTAGACTGGAGATTAAACACATATTTACCACTCTGAGGAGTAAAATACATTTGCACGTACATACATATGTATATACATAAAAATCTGTGTGTCTGTGTACAGAAGTAGATAAGGTTGTTATTCAAGTAAAAGGAAAAACACTGGGAAATTTTAATAGGACCCAAGACTAATATTGTAGGCATTGATTCAATTTAACTTTAGTCTCTTGATAAAAAATAATGAGCTTGGAAAATTATAAAATATTGTCTTGTTAAAGAAAATCACAAACTGAAAGGTGCTAGTAATGAAGGAAATGATGCTAAGTTCAAATGCTCTGAGACGCTTGAGTATTGTCTTTTGTTAAGACAGGGCATATTTGCTGTGACTGCCAGCTCTCCTACCAAGTCAGTGCTGGTGCCATTCACTATCATTATGTATGGAGTTATGAAGAAAAATACAGTGACAAGGAATACAACAGGCATAAGGCAAAGTGAAGTGGTCAGGAATTTATTAAGAGTGGTTGTGGGGTAATGGAATGGTAGCTTAAGCTATGGATATTAACGCGCACACGAAAAGCTCAAAATCAGAACTGCTCTGAACCATGGCAACCTCTGTTTTTGTTTTGTGTTTGTCTCTCTTAATTGAATGCCGAAATTCTTGCAGGATTCCAAAGCTCAACTATTGAAAAAAGAATTTTAAATGTTGTAAAATCCATTATAAAACCAACAGATGTGGTTGGCTGGGCTACCCAGCTGGCCTTTTCTATACCAGTGTTATTTTGTGATGTTCCATACTCAGTGGAATGTGATACTTCCTTGCTCTTGTGATACAGTAAAACAACACTAAAGGTACAAGAATAGTTGTATGACAATGAGCCTGTTGTCACTATGCTGTGTATCTGTTTGAGTGTGTGTGTGTCGGATGGCAGGCTGAGGGCTGTGGATATTTCCCTGCCACAGAGAAGATTTCCGGCTGCCATGCCAGGACTGCTATTAAAGCTGGCATTGCTAGTAAGTAATTAGATGCACTCATCACTTTTACACTGCAGTTTTGGATATGAATGTAGCATTGGTATAGACGTTGACGGTCTAGATATGTGTGTAATATTAGCTAACTAATTTAACTAGATTTGACTTAATTTAACCAGTGGCTTGGTATTAAAAATAGCTTAAATATTCACTATCAATCAAGGAGAGATAAGAAGTTATGGCACTAAATAAACATCATTTTAGCAGTCTGATAGTGTAAGAAATTAGAGTAGTGTCTCCCAATTTTTGGAAAAAAACCAAATGACGTGATTATAGCACACTTCCCCTCAGTTTAAACCTTGCATTTTGATCCTCCATCAGTTTCAATGTGTCACTTAAGTAGCTACCAGGTATAACTGTTCTCCTTTGCCTGTTTTCTTTGTTGAATAAACTCAGTTTATTCTTATATTTAATAAACATTTGGAAGTATTTACCACTTAAACTTAAGTCTTCTGCCTAGTTTAATTTTGCATCCTTCTGCACTCTATTATCTATACTAGTATTTTCTCTCTTTGTAACATATAATCAACTACATATTCTTCTGTGTTTAGGTAGGACTTCAGTTTACTGTTTTATCTCCCCAATTGAAATGTGACTTTCTGTTTTCTAATTTTCTCTCAGTAAGAAATTTTTTCTTTTTTTTTTTTTTACTGTCATAATATTATTTTAAGAGTGCTTCAACAACAATCCACATCCCAAGAAAAAAACAAAACAACATTGGAGTAGAAATAAAATCAGAAATGAAAAAACATTTGAAACCAGTATATCTCTACCAATTTATCCCTGAGTACTGTTGTTTTGAGAGGAGGAAACTGCAGGAGGAGGCTACGGATTGTGAGTGCTTGGGGGTGAGCAGAGGGAAGTACATCTGGGAAAAGTTGTGTTTTCTGCTGAGCCTCATGTCCCAAAGCTGCATCTCCAATCCCATAGCGAATATCGCAGATCATGGTGCCATGAAGTTAAAACCTCAGTTAAAATGTGCTGTAATTCATGTTTAGTGTGTCTAGGTTTTTACTCTGTTGCAGGGGACAGATAGCAGTAAATCAATGTTTATTTTTCCCTTTTCCAGGCCCCAGGTAATGTATAAAACCAAACAAAAGAAGCTGTACTCATTTTCAGGTATCTAAATAGCACAGTTCTCATATTTACTCAAAGCTGCCAGAAGGCTGAAACAGACTAGTCTAATTATAGTTCTTATAGCAGAGATCATTGGTGAGCACAAATAATACCATAGGAAGCAAATACAAGAAAAACAAAGATAGGTCCTTGGAGATCTAAAAGTCGTGATGGAAAGAGAAAACATGATGCTCTGAAGTGGTAGATTTTGATCTGACGAATAGCAAAGTATTGAAAAGTATGAGCATTTTGTAGCAGTCATGTTGTTTTCTGGTCAACAGTTTTAAAATAACACCAAAAAAAATAAAGAGAAATGGAGGAGCAATCTCACTCAGCATATATAGCATTCAAGATATATCAAGTGCATACTTCAGAAGAATAACAGAAATAGAAGGTAGAGGGAAAACTGTCAGAATAAGCCCTTTTGGTACAAATATATAGAATCTAAATTTACTGTGCTTCTTTAGAGATGTAAGATTAGAAAATGGAAAAGATAATTTTCCATTTAAATAAGCCACTCCAAATTATATCTTTTGAATTAGAAGGACCTTATTTCACAAGAAAGGCAGGGCAAGCCTCAGAATGAGTAAAATACTACCCTCTTGAATTTGTGGTGGTTTTTTTCCTCTGAATTTGAAAGAATTATGATTTCATAAAATCTCCCAGATAGACTGCACAATAATGTTGCCCAGATGAGAGGATTTTACATAAAAACCCTCACTGATGCTATCAGAGCTTTTCCTGTACAGATGGGAACCACTGAATCATCTGGCCATTATATTCTCTTGCACAGGATTTAATAAGATTGAAGAGAGTTAAAAAATATGGGATAAAAATAAGAGACACGTAACTATTTTGCTGAAAAGAGCTTACAGTGTGGGGGAGGTTGACAGAGGCACTCCAGGCAGCTACTCGCAAGCATTCATGTAAAACAAGCATCAAAGTGTAATTCCAGATTCTCCCAGGTTGAGATATACAAAAAGTAATTTTCAACATTCTTGTTAATTTAATGATTTCGCTAGTATGAAACATCAAATACTCTGAACAGGATCAGGAAAACGACCGCATTAGTGAAGCTGGGAGATTGCAAACCTGGTCTTGTATAACACTCTTAGCTGATGAAAATTTCCATGTATTAACTCTAAAATTAATTTGCTTTAAAGTCATTTAAATATTAGCAAGTTTAGCGCAAATTACGTAATCTTCAGATTGAAAGAGTTCTCATACAAAATTAAAGGGTTCCATTTCTTTCTCAAATTAGTTCCCCAGGTAGTTGCACTAAAAAGCAGAAGGATACAAAAAGTATCACTCTTAAATCAATCTGGCACCAGAGAAAGTTCATATTTCATCAGGAAGAATTGTTAATCAAAGACTCAAGGCTGCCTGCTCCTGGAAGCTGGGTGTTCACCATGGAGTTGTGATATCATAGGCAAGTTTGAGGTTCCAAAGGACTGTGTTCTCATAAGAGAAAGATTGACAAGTTCAGTAGAAGACATGCTTGGAAGTACTGCAGTGCTTATTCTCCTTATTGCACTAGTTGTAGTGACCTCCTCAGCGCTCTGATTCTTCTGCTGCCTTTCTAAGGCCTTTGTTTTTCTCAGCGTTGCTACGATAGGGACTAACGTGAGAAAGGAGACAGGTTGCTTTTAACGTGGTCTCCAGGTAATGCACGGACACAGTAACAAACAGAACTTAGATCATCATAACAATACTTCAGCTAGCTTAACTAGAAAGCAAAAGACTAGCAAATAAAACAACTCTGAATAGTTAAAACCCTCATTTAGTGATAACATGTAATCCTTAGAGTTTTTATAGCAGGATACAGAAACTTATGCCACCATAGGATGTATTTTTTTCTCCTAACATATGTTTCAAACAATAACATTCATATTTATATCTTTGGCTGCTTTTTTGATAACTGCTAGACACATTTCAGTCTTTGTGTGAAACCACTGCAACTTCATAAACATCAGCTGTTCTTGGAGAATAGGAGGGGGATAGGGTGTATCATTGTTATCACACACATTTCTGTAAAACTGTGTTCAAGAGTTTCCACAGATACTTTGTTCTCAATTCAGATTTAAACCTCCATAAAATTTTCTGTATAACTCTCTACAAGAAATAGAACAGGGTGCTAAACCATCACTACCAAAATTGACGATGTCATTATGGGCAGTTAAGCCAAAATCAAGGTCACTGTATGTTAATTTGAATGTTGCCTTGCATTTCTCTCCTACAGTTTTTGACACTGACTGTGAAGCAAATCTTTGTTATGTCCATAATTTTTATACCTCCTTTTAGTTGGGTATATTTTGAGTAAAACTCCACACAAAATAAATGAACCAAAACAATTTAAAGAATGTAATAAGAGCTTTATTCGGGGATAATCAGATTCTTGGGTTTTAGTAGTTTGGTAATATTCATTTCAACTGAATTCTTGTAGGATGATAAATATATATTTGGACACGGTATTTTCAGTCTGGTTTACTGAACAAGACAGAAATCCTCTGATTGTTTTCAAGAGATCAGGAATTCTACCTCAAATACTGAACATATTGAGTGTTCCAGTAAAAATCTTCAACATCCTTTGGATTAGGTGCTACAGGAGAACTGATGTAAATTTGTTTCCTAGAAGAAAAAGTGGGCAAAACCTCAGTAATACTGATGAAGTCTAAAGGAATTACACCTGGTGTATTTATATGGTAAGAGGGGTCAAGATCTTGGAAATTAAGAAGATGAAAGAATTATAACTATAATTCTGAAGTGTATATTTAATTTAGAAGAAAAAAAGTCACATGGCTAAAATAAAGTAAAAATATAATAAAATATTAAAAAAGTAAAATAAAGACTATGCAATTAAAGACTATAACTATATCAATGATTGTTTTTCAGTATTATGAAAATGTGATGCTTTCCATATTTGTGAGTTTATTAAAATTTTAATAATTTAATTATTATTACCAAGATACCATTAAAGTCAATAGTGGTTTTTATAGCACAGTACAGCCACAGTCCACAAAACCAGAAGATTTAATCATCCTCTGTAAGGAAAGAATATGTGATTAGATGTATCATTTTAAGCATATGTCAAATTCTAAAGAGCAAACTTCAATTTTTCATCTTAGTTGGGATGAAGGATGACATTTGAAATGCCCACATCTCTCAGGAGAGTACTTTTCTAAAAATTCTGGTCTGAATTGTGCAGTGTAGTCCACAGGTCTCCATAAGATGCTTTTACATATGCTGTTCACTTCTGAGTCATGTAAACTTGCAAGGAAAGGAGGAAAGCAATGTAGAGTGAATGTTTAATGTTCTACAGATCGTTCCACTTGTTAATTTTTTCAATAACACATTACACTTCTACATTTCCTCTTCAGAACACTGCATGTGACAGATATGATGCAGCACACCAAAGAGTTTCTCCTGTTTCATGTTTGATGAAAAAGGCACAAGAGATACTGGAAACAAAAAGCACAGCTGTTAATACCAGCATGAAATTTTGAGCTGCATGGGGAATGACAAAATAGACTATGATAAGGTGTGCCAAAATACAACAAAACATTCATTTTGAGAGTTTTCTAATTATTTTATGTTTATCTAATCAAAACAAACACTGCTGGAAGAGCTCAAGTAGAACAAGGATGATTATTCTTCAAATTTTGATGCTTAAAATTACGTATCTCAATATTCAGTTAGACTCTAAGGGAGTATATCAAAATAATTGTCTCATTGCTGTAGAGCTCATTGAAGGAAACAACATAAGAATAGCCTCAATCATTTGCTAAATAAAAAACATTGCCCTACATTTAAAATCACAGTGTTGTCTGTCCTTTCTAGGAGATTTGGAAGGCCATATCGGGAAAAAAAATAATGACTAGTCATAAAAGAAGAAATGTTTGGTTGATGAAATACCTGTATACTCTACATAGTCAAGTTCAAACCAGGCAACAGTTCCAAAAGCTGCAAGATGGAATCAGTTGGAAAAGTCAATTACAGCTTGGATCAGTCCAAATTTTACTTAATTCCTTCAAAGACAGTAAATGGAAAGAATAAATATAAACTGAAGCATCTTATGATAGTTTTGCTAATGCCACATAAAAATTTACCTACCCCAACTAGGCTGTATGAACTGACCTGTAGACAGTAAAATGCAGACTGGTCATTAGCATGTTAAGACCTGTTGGAGATATATAAGAAAAATGAACAAGGACAAGTTGTATAGTGACCTTATTTTGGGTTTAATTACAATCAATTAAATGTTTCAGATGGGTAATGAATGAGGGATTTGAAGGCAAGACCTGAAAGCTAGGATAGAATTTTAAGTATACCATACATTCAGGTGAGGTATACTGAATAGTCATTGCTTACAGATTTGAAATGATGCTTCTGCATCCTAACATGAGGTAGTAGCCTGATGAAAGTGAAGTTGGTAAATATTCCACAGAATTGATAGAAATAAGATCCATGCATCAAAATATGTCTACATAATCTATATTATTTTCCTGCATTGTTTATATGACAATGCAATTCTTCATCCTTTTCCAGCTATGATTTAATTTTGCAGCTGTCACTCTGTTTTGTATATAGTCATGCACTATCTCATACCTAGTCAAATAGATCCACTGGACTAGCTGCAGTCTTATTTGAATAGATCCACAGCAGCAAATCAAACGTCTTGCTATAATAGTGTTTTTAATGTTTGAAAATAGATATGTTATACCAATTTCATTTTTCTGAACTGTTTGTTTAACTCTGTCTCTTCTTATAGTGTTGCTTGAATGCTTTAATATATTCACAGCATGATGAACTTGGCTTTGTTTTTGCGTATTTTGTTTTAAAGTGAGGCTACTCCACTGAATGTAACAGTACCACCAAATTAGAACAGAGTGAGAGCATAATCTCCACAGTTTAATACTGTGTTTAATTTTAAAAGTGTATTTCAAAGAATGTTTACACTAAATAAAGCTGCACTGCCAATAGCTTGTATATTATCCTAGTTTGCTTTGGTACTATAACCCTGTCTTGGCAGGGGTTTGGACTAGATAATCTCCAGAGTTCCCTTCCAACTCTAACAATTCTGTGATTCTGTGATACCTGTACCTGACCTAGTGTTACACTACCTACTGAGGCATTTCTATGTTGGATGATGAGATTAACAGCCACAGCTGGGATTGTTAAAACTTCACACTTGCTAATTTTGTTTTGCATTTGCAGACACTTGGATTAATATATGGTTATCTGTGAACAGCAGTTTTAAATAAGAGAATGTAATTTTGCTATGCTTTTGTGGCTGGTCTAAGCAATTCTCCTAATAGGCCTTTGTACTGCTTGGCACCTAAAAAAGGTTTGAGTGCAACATAATTTTGTTTTGAAGACCTTTTGGTAATTATTCACTCCCCAGTCATATTGTTGCTAATTTCACTATAAGCTCCATTATGTCCAGCAAAACCTATAGGCAGTGTGTAGCATTGGAATGCATTTGAACAAATGCATTGTCCTGTTGGTTTCTTTTTTTCACCTGCATTTTTGGAGTACTATCTAGCAAAACTGAGCAAATATATTGCATGAATAACTCATTAATTTTGCCTTTCCTGTGTTTGCCAAGTCACTGGTTCTCAAACATATTCATTATTCAAATTTATCTGGGAATTTATTAGGTGAATAAATTTTCATCTGTAGACAATATTTAATAGATGATTATCAAGATTACCAATTTACATTGGGTTTATTCTCTTCCATAATAGATACAGACATTCTTACATGACTTGCAAATTGTTATTTCCAAGCAGATACTGAACTGAGTTTTCTTAGTCCTGCAATTCAGAGTGACAATTTTTGTTTACAGTTTCCCGTTTTTAGGATGAAATAATTAATGATTAATCTCTCTGACTTTCTTCTTTGCTTCTTTCATTTTGAACAAAATCTTGAAAAGTGCTTTCCAGTAAAAAAAAAATAGTAGGTGTAACTTGAGGTGATCTCATTATATATCTTTTCCCTTTTCTCAGCATCATAAGTACTGAGTTTTCTTATTCTTTTTCCATCTCTAGCCCTTTCACTTGTTCCAGGAATTTAATTCTGTTCTCTCTTCCTCCTTCTCATCTGCTTTTTTTCTATTCCTCAACTCTTTCTTTTGTCTCTTAGTCATTTCTTGTTATCCCTACTTCCTGTACTCAGCTGTTCAGAGAATCTTTTTGTCTGTGATCTTGTCTTGCCATTTAACTTCTTTGGTTGTTCCAATGGTGTTTCTCTCAGGAAATATCCCTTCCTGAAAATATAACTGTCCATCCTTCAAACCCTTGTCTTCTGCCCCTGTTTTCATATTGCCAATTCCATATTGTCTGTAAGTCACTCTACCTAATCCACACCTCTCTGTCTACACCACAACTTTAGTTGGCTCCTCACGATTGTGAAAGACACCAGGACATTGTGAGTAAAATACTTCTCATACAAAACATGTTGCTAGTTGTAGAAGAACTAAATTTAAGTTGTGAATGATTGCATGTGGAGTAAGGAGAGGCTTCCTGGGTTTATTCACCTGGTTGCTACCTTGAAACTTGACTTCTGCCTCTGTGGTGCTTAGTAAATCACTAAGAACAAACATCTCACAGGTGATTAACAATTACATGTGCCTGAAGAAAATAGCTCTTGCAAGCAGACATTGTCTCACCCATAACTATTCACTGAATGAAGAGCTGCTGGAGAAAACCTGTTGTGTGTGAATAGAAATTGTGCTAGAATGTATATGCTTACAGAAAAGTGCTAATTGTGTAGGCACATTGCACCTGCATTTCAAACCAGGTGATTTATTTAGCAACTTGGCTTTTTATTAAAGTTTTCTAATGTAGCTTTATGTGAATGTCACTTGATATCTTAAATATCTATACTTACAAGTAGCACTTATATACTTTCATCATGTGTACTATGAAGCGTGTAAATCTCTGAAACTTCAGAATGATGTTGGCTTCCTGACTGAAAACCAGTAAGAGATTTAGCAGAGATGCAAATATAAAAGTGTGGCATGTATTTTGATCCTGCTTCAATAACTGTACAGTCTGTATCCCTAGATGTTTTTAATGAAACAATAAGATGCATGTATATTCTGTAGCACAAGCTGAGCAAAGTGAGCACAGCAGGCATTTTTACAGTGACTGTATTTTTCCTGAATCAATGGTATTGGATTAGACCAGGCATATAAGTACTGTTCATGCTAAAAGCCATGCATGCTGTGATTTTTCTGAACTCTCTTTAAAGTTCGGTTGTGTGTCTTTTCTGATTGTACGAAAATATTAGATTATCACTACTGATGACTTGTAAACACTGCTTTTAAATTGACATGTTGATTGATAAGGCAGGATTATGATGTGATTAGGAATGAATAAGAAATGAGAAAGTTCTGTTCCCAGCAGTGCCCCAGATTTCTTTTGTAACTGCTTAAACAGCTTAACCTCTCAGTATTCTTTTTCCCATTTAAGCAAAAAGAGGGCATCCGTGTTTTCTTTTCTTGTGGAAGTATACAGAGTAATGTCTCCTGTATTTGTGAATACTAGTAAAATAATCAGATGTGTTAAGGATAAACACAAAAATTTATTTTATAATGAATTTTAAGAACTTCTTTTTAATTGCTTTTAAAAACAAAATAAGATCTTAACTTTTCCTAGCCTTTTCCTTCCAAATTTCATTATATTAATGTGTGACTGGGTAATCCTTTTCAAATAAATTTCTATAAATTCACAAAAATGAAGAACAAGAGCCTACTTGGCCTATTTCTGACTTCAATAGAAATGACATGAAGGGTAGGATAAACTACAAGAAAAGAGGTCTTTTAACTGAATATTTAACAAGCTGTAATGCACTGTCATTTCTTTTTTTTTTTCCTTGAGTAAAGCAGTTGGAGAAAATCAGATTTTTTGGCAAACCTCAACTTTTCAAATAGTACTGTACCGGTGAAAATAGATTTTTCTACATTTAATTGGATAGTATGTCATATGTAATTAAAGGACTGTCACTTTAAATTAGCTAAGTTTTGGAGTAGAGCTAGCTGATTCCTGAATTGGGTTCATCGAGAGGTATAAAAACTGAAGAGTTTCAAGTAACCATTTCACATCCCTCATATTATTTAAGAAATGTATGCCTATTAATATTTCACACCATATTACTGGCAGGAGTAAGTTGGTTTCTTGTGAATGTCAGAGTTTATAGAGTGACCTATGAAAAAGAAGGGAAAATGAAATAAAATGTGTGCAGAATATAAGACTACAGCTTTAATTTTTGTCCCAGGAACTACTTTGTAATTAAGAAGTGTGAATATATCCTTTTTCTGCATTAGGATTTGCCAACATGAAGTTGTCATACCATTCATTTTACATCACATCATTCTTCTGTGCAGCAGTGGCAAAATAGAAATTAGTTGCCAGGGGATGAAATTTTCATTTTTCTTGAACTACTTAGCTTTTTTTTTTTGTTTTTGTTTTGTTTGTTTGTTTGTTTGGTTTTTTTTTGTTCTGATTCAGGTGGCTATAATGTTGTGTATAAAGACAAAGGGGGATTCTGGCTGAGTAGAACTGTGAACTGTGAACTAACTGATACATAGAATAATGACATTGTCTCCCAGCTGAAAAGTTCACTGCATTCTTTACCATTTGTAGTTGTTGTAATACCGGTATGAACTTTTGATGAAATTTATCTCCTAAAGAAGTGAGAAAATCTGCAATATCAAAGTCACAAAGACAAAAAGCCAGAATACTTGCCCCATTTAATATTCCTTGTGCTCTTCTGGGACAAGATGATCGCTCTCAAGGAGAGACAGGGTAAGATGTGTCTACATAGCTTATTATATTCTCTTCTTGTTCTCTAGAACTGCAGGAAATGTCTTTTACCCTGTAAAGATATCAGAGTTCACAGACCTACTTGCTTCAAAGTCACTAAGTGCATTCTTTGAAGAACTGGTTCCTTTATATTCTTAGTACAACTTGGGACGGAATCAGATACATGATGAGAGACATGACTAGGAGTGAATTAGGCTTCACAAGAGTGTATTTAATTTAGAGTTTTTTTCCAGACATGCAATCACTATTTTGATCGGCTTATTCCCTAGGAAAACCCACTTGAAAATAAGTGATGGTGCTTCATCTCCATCACACATATTTAGGACAAATACAGGAACTCTCAGATTATATGAGGAATTATTCTCTAGTGCTGCAATGATCAGACAATTCATGGATGCTTACAGCTTGCACAGGGCATTTGACCACATCTGATGTTTGAACACTGGCAGAGAAGTCTGCAAGTCTTTTAAATTTTTTTTTGCCAATTTTAATTCCTATACTAATGCATAAAATGAACAAAAGGATGATACTTATCCCCCGCTCAAGGGGATTTTTACTGGTTGGGAATAGATTACCTAAACTGCAGTGATAGTGGATATTAACAATTTGCCAGCGTGTCTCAGCATCAGGTTATGTGTGTTATTGCTTTGGATTTGGTGGTGGTGTTTTTTAACAAGGTATCAGACAGTTCTCCCTAAAGTTTGTGACTGTTACAGGTCACTGTCTCTGGAGAACACAAAAATATGTCAAGGGAAGAGAGGGAGGCCCTTACAGAACTTTTGCTTAGAAATAAATCAACTGTAGGAGGCTGATATGAGGTGTTTGGTACTTTATTGATAAAATTCAAAACCCTGTATTTTCTGTAAAATAAACTAAACAACTGTCTTCTATCACAGGATGGCTAAACTCCTCAGTACACAGCATATGTCTCTAGAAACCATCCCTTAGTGCAACTTTGAGGAAGTGAGCTGCAAAATAGAGAATATTTTGTGTTAGTGGACATAAATAAATCAAATGGAAAATGAAAACGAAATGGTAAATATGTACAGATGTCAGGATTACCACCACAGTACTTCATAGGTAAAAATTCAAAAATCAAAGTACCTAAATAGTTTGGAAAACTGACTTAAAGAATAAACAAGCCTAATCGATCTCCTCAAAAAAAAGAAGCGATCTTGTTCCTTCTTTCTTTGGCGTGCAATGCTAACGTTCCCCAGTAGGTGCCCTACGAGATCTCTAATAAATGTAACAACTAAGCACCGAAATTGAGTATCTGCAGCTTTCTCTTTGTGTGGAGTTTTTTTTTAGTAGAATGTGTATTATCTACTATCGAGTGGTATTATGCTTTCAGATTTCAACGATAATGAATAATGAAATTATTTGATCCTAAATGAAGTTGAAAAAAGCTGGATGATATGAAATTAAATATTTATCCTCATCACCTAATTCCTTTTCAGTAGTAATTTTTAATGTGGATATTAATTCTGTAGTGTATTATCTCTTTACTGTTTAATCAGTTGTTACTTTATTTTCACAAGATGAGAATGGGGACAATGTCATCTTGTCAGAACCACTATCACTGCAAAGCTGCTACACACTGAAACAAACTTACAGCATTTATTTGATTAGAAATAGTGAAAAAGTCTACAGGTCTAGCCTCTCTCCCGAGTTTACGTGTCTTATTTTGTGGTATACATTTGAATTATTTTGATGAATTTCAAAGATAGGTTTCTTAGGTGTAAACAACAATGCATATTCTTTTTATTTGAGTCCAATTGTGAGAACTGGCTTTGAGGAGATATGGGGGAAACCTTAATGTGCCTTTATGATCCTTTTTTGTCATTTGGGAGATCTCCCGTGACAGATGGTTGGCACAACCTTTCTCCAAGCCACAAGTAAGCTAATTTTCTTCTATGCCATTTGCCAGTGTCTGTCATTCTGGTGCTTATGATGACCTGCTGTTATAAAACACCGGTCCAGGTCTCAATACATTGCTTGTGCTTTTTGTTCAGAGCAGAGTTTATAGTGGATGCACTATCATCTTTCATTAAAACATCGAACAGACATTGAGTGAATTAGACCAGTGGAAAATGAGAGAAAGATGTATGTGTCCAAACTTCATGCTCTGTGTGTGCAAGAGAGAGGGAGGTTTGGAGGGTTATTCATGCTATCTCGTATCAGAGCATCCTGAGGGTTCCTTTGCTGTCATTGACTTCAAGCTAATCAATGATCTTCAGCAGTAACAGCTGCACTGAAGGGGCAGCTGTTAACTTGAAAAAAAAGATGAATAATTTGTTAAGAAGAAGTGGAAATTAAATCCTACAAAGGGCAGTCCTTTGGACTGTATATTTTGAAAAAAGATACCATTATTGCTAGAATTGATCAGTGCTTAAAACTATTTTTGATATTAAGCTACAAATACAAGTGTGTTTAAAGTGTTGCATAGTCTTGATTCAAACAAAAAAAAGTATTTTTGGTGGTTTTAGTCTTGTTTATTACATTGTAACTGTCAGGCTAATTTGGACAACAAATTAATTAATATTTGGTAGTATCAGATGATAATATCCTGAATTCTTTTCTAACTATTAATGGGAATGCTTTTCCCAGTTCAAATGTTTAAAGATGGATCACAGAAAGATAAAATATTGTTACTGAACTTGCAGGTGGTGAGGGGTACCAAGCCATGCAGAAGTCACTGGAACAATCTAAAGAGTAAGTAACGAGGCAAGTTTCTGAAATGTCCTATTTTTTCCCTTACTGGTTGTTAATACCAACTTCCAAGCACAAATTTAAGAAAAAAATAAATTAAATGGCTTTAGAAATGCTAGCAGTAGAAAAAAGACAATAGAAGAAAATTAGTTCTGAAATACCATGCTTACTCTCTAATTCTGCATTCATTTTGCTTGTAATGATGTTTACAAGGAATATAACCCCTTCTCCAGAATTATTTACAGTAGAAAAGGAGATACAAATTAGTCAAAGAAAGTGACTATTGTTCTAACTTCAGTGAATTATGGATAGGCTGTAAAGTGTGAGAGGAAATGTTTTGGACTGTCCTGGTTTTTGACTGCTAAACGGAGTTAAACCATGACATGGACAAATAATGAATAGGTTTCTAAAACAATTTTTATCATTTGTTATTTGCATTAACTTCCTTTTAATATATTGAGACTTTGGTCTTCTCTTTGTCTTACATAATACAAAATAGAGAATCTTTATTATTAATGCCTGTAGTCTAGCCAAATATAAAGCAGCTTTGAAGCTCCTCTGTGTTTCTCATCTTTACAAGAAAACACCAGTACTTACTGCATGTGTTCTGCTCTGTCCAATGGCAAATGCTTCAAATATAGTAATTGGGGTAGAAAAAATAAAAACCAAGAATAACTGATTGTCAAGCACATGGAGCTCACGATTATACGATACTGAAAATTGTGTGGCATACTATGTGGGATCTGCAAGATATGATCATAAAGTATCCAAATTAAGGTTACAGAATCCAGAAACTTACTGCTAAGCAGCAACAGTCTCTCTGGACTAACAATTAATTGTTAGGAACAGAACAAGTTCTTCATTAAAATAGTATATATTGGTCTGCATTACATCAAATAAAGTAATATCCCAGTACAATACTCTGTGGATGAAAATGTTTGAACTGCTAAAAGTGGTGATCTAATGTATGGGTCACAAAATGCTACTGCTATTACTACTACTAATTCATATATTTTTTGTGTGTGTGTAAAAATAGAGCCAACAATGCACAAAATGGAGCTCATAAACAATATCCATTAAGCAGAAGACAAAGATTTCAGGATATGAATAAATAAAGTTGATTTTCCAACTATGGTCTATGAAAGCTGATAGAGATCTAAATTAGAGGAAAAATTAGAAAACATGTGTGTGCTAATAATGCATCAAAGCAATTTTAATTAAATATCAGCTTTTAAATTGAATATTTCAGTGACTATAAAAAAAAGAAAGATAAGCATGATCAGATAAGAATGCAAGAATGCCAAGATACCTTAATGTGTTATACTGCTGTATAATTATTTACAGTCAAATTCAGGAGTGCAAGTCCTCACAAAATACAGAGATTTTCAGATTTTTTTGAAGGTTTTCCATATTCTGTTTTGGGGGTTAATTGTTTACTAATTAGCAAAGCCAAGCAGTAAATTATGTCAGACTTTACATAATTTGACAGATTTCCTGGCTACTTCATTAATTGAGTTATATAAAACATCTACGTAATTGTTGATTGTTTGTTTAATATTATTTCATAATGACAAAGGAGAATGGAGGAGCAAGGTCCCTACTGATCCTCAGAACATTTCAATTTCCTCTCAGTTTTGAACAAGTCAGTTTGGGGTTTGCCTCTGTCCCAGGAGAGTTTCTGGTGCAGCTGCACTAGTAGATTCAATATCAGTTTGTACTGCAGAAATACTTCCTTAAGTAGTGCAATTATAATCTGTCTGTACTTTGCAAAGAACCTGAGAGGGCTTAAGAGAAAAATGAGGAGAGAAGTAAAATAATAGGGTTTCGGAAATGCAATCCAGATGCCAAACTGCCTTCATGATAACTGGCAATTAGAAAGTGTTGGGTCAATGAAAGTCTGGTTTATTTGGCTTTATATTCTACACTCTGTGTGTCAAAGTTAATCATGTTTCTTCTTGCAGTGCCATGACCTAATTATCAGTCCAGTAAGAACTCCCCCACAAAATAGTAATAAACTAATGCAATTCAACCTATCCCATTTTATTATTTCCTTTGTTAACTAGTTCAGTTTTTAGGTATTTACCCAGTTTTGTTTCACACTACGTGTTTCTTCCACATGCAGACACAAGTGTAATTAACCCAGAAAGCTGATGTACGTCAGAGCAGCTGACCTCTGTCTGGCTTTACCCTAGCCATGGGTGATTTAAAGACAGTTTAATACTTTAATCTGTAACGTATTTTCCCAAAAGGCACGAAACAGGTAACCTATAATGGCATGAGGAGTAGATACTTAATTTTCGTAATAATTTCACGTTGAAGATGAAGCAGCTACCCTTTAAATGTGGTGGAATGGATAGCAAATTAATTTAAAAGCAATAAATCAGAGAACTAAACCTGTTATCTCACAATAAAGCAGATTCTAGTGAGACTTCAAACCACTGTTTCTTTGCTTGACTTCACACAAATATGTTTCTAATTTTTTAGGTGATTACCTTAGAGTTGGATTTTTTGTTTTCTTTGTTTCTGTTCATCCAAAGGTTACCTCTTTTCCTGCTTATAAACAGACCATGTAATTAATGGTCTCATCTCAAGATAATTTTTTTTTCCCTTATGTTTTTCATAACTAAATAAGATCCCGTAACATGTCCATATTTCTGGCAAGGGTTACCAGGGAGCTCTACCCTGGCGCTCAAGCACCGAAATCTGGTGTAGACGGTAGGGATTACCGAAACAGGTATGCAAAGCCTCCAGCATACCTGAGCTTTCAGATAGCCCGTTGATATATGAGAGCTCATGAATATTGCATAACACCCACCCTGCTCGAAACACGCCAGCACAACACCCCTCTGTGCTTCAGCGGGGAGTTCCTCGCTGTTTCACAGCAGTTCCGCTGCTTGCTGCCGGCGCCCGCGCTGCCATCTGCCCGGGCGCTGGGTGCCGCCGCTCGGGGCCAGGGCTCTGTGCCCACCGGGGCGAGCGGGGGCGGCCGGGGAAAAGCGAGCGGGGCCACGTCCCTGCGGATGGGAACCGTGTCGGGGTGACAGCCCTCTGCGTGGGCAGGGAGCCCCCCGGCGAGAAGGGCTGCGGAAACACGAGACGTCCTACCCCCCCTGCCCCACGGAAAAATATAATAAAAAAGAAGAGGGCGGCGGTAGTTGAGTGGAAGTTTCGGCGCCCGCCCGGCGCTGGCGGCG
>WBMZ01016582.1:0-34936 GCA_013400975.1 Atrichornis clamosus | reverse complement strand
CGCCGGAACGGGCGGGGCCTCCGCCGGTGGGGCGGGACGGAGCCCGACCGCCAGGGGGCGCCCGCGGACAGGACCGGCGGCGGCATCGGGCGGGACCGGTACCGGGAAGGGGGCGGGACTTGATACGCCAGGGGGCGGTGCTTATTCAGGCCGCGCCCCTTCCTCTGTACGGCGGCGCCGGGTCCCGCGGTCCGCCCTTCCGCAGGGGGCGCTATGGTGCCGCCGCGCCCCTCTTCCGCCGCCGCTACCGGTGAGTCCAGGCCGCCCCCGCCCCGGTGAGGCGGGATGGGCAAGAGCTGCAAGGTGGTGGTGTGCGGGCAGGCCTCGGTCGGGAAAACCTCCATCCTGGAGCAGCTGCTGTACGGGAACCATGTGGTCGGTGAGTGCGGGGCCGGGCGCGGTCCGCCCCGTGGCTCCCCCGGGAGGCGCCGGCCCCGGGTGCAGCGGGCAGGGCCGGCCCCGGGCAGTGCCGTCCCTGGGGATCCCCCTGGGTAGGACTGCCTCTGATCTAAAGACACCAGCGGTGGGGGAGGAGAGCACAGTGCGCCCGGCGGGACAGCTCCCCGGGCTGTGCCAGGGCCAGATCTCCGGGCAGGGTCCCCACGTATCCCCTCCCCACGCCCCATCAGGCTCGGACATGATCGAGACCCAGGAGGACATTTACGTGGGCTCCATCGAGACGGACCGGGGGGTGCGGGAGCAGGTGCGCTTCTACGACACGCGAGGGCTGCGGGACGGGCTGGAGCTGCCCAAGCACTGCTTCTCCTGCACCGACGGCTACGTGCTAGTCTACAGCACCGACAGCAAGGAGTCTTTCAAGCGTGTCGAGCTGCTCAAGAAAGAGATCGACAAGTCCAAGGACAAGAAGGAGGTGAGTCCCCCGGGGGAAGGCGCTGCAGAGTGGGATCTGCTCCCCTTGGGCAGGTTCTCACCTTTCTTTTCTCCAGCTTGTCACAAGATGCTGATGGGTCCCTGATCTGTGAGACTCCCAGCTGTAACAGGCTCTATCCTGGGATGCTCTCTGAGCATGCAGATGCTCAAAAACCCCTTCTCCTTTGTGGCTGGTTTGAGACACGTAGACACTAACAGGAGGGGAAGGGAGCACTGGGATCGTGGGGTTTCAAAAGGGCTCGACATGAGGGGGAATCAGCGGCAGGGCCGGGCCCAGACCAAGGGTCTCTGTGACAGAGCCAGCCAGCCCTGCAGTTGGAACCTTCAGGGGCCCTTCTCACCTTTTTGGAACAGGTCACCATTGTGGTTTTGGGCAACAAGTGTGACCTGCAGGAGCAGCGCCGGGTGGACCACGACACAGCCCAGCACTGGGCCAAGGGTGAGAAGGTGAAGCTGTGGGAGGTGTCTGTGGCTGACCGGCGGACGCTGATCGAGCCCTTCATCTACCTGGCCAGCAAGATGACACAGCCACAGAGCAAGTCTGCATTTCCCCTGAGCCGCAAGAACAAGGGCAGTGGATCCATGGATGGCTGAGCCTTCTTACCCTTCCCTTCCACTGCTGCCTCCTCTTCCTCACCTTCCTGCTTCCCTTGCGCACACCTCCTGCTGAGTCCTGTCTAGTGTCACCGAGCCTGTGGGAAGCAGGTGGCAGGAGGAACAGTCATCCCAGGGCTGGGGATGGTCCTGGAGGATGAGAGGCAGTGGGACAAGGATCACTACCCAGCTCCCTGCCCAGCCCCTGCAGCTGTCAGAGGTGCTACAGGAAGGTCAGGATTCACCTAGTGACCCCCCTCTGCCCTCAAGTGCAGGCTGGGAGAGGGGAGCACAGCATGGGCTGGCCAGAACATGGAGATCAGCTCCATGCCTGGAGGGAACAACTCCCTCTTGCTTTTCTATTTCCTCATAACATGTGGGAAGAGCCCGTTTGCTGGCCCTGCCTCCAGCCCAGCAGCTCTCCCTGCCCTGCCCCAGCTGGCTCTGTGCTGCTCCCTGGCACGTTGTCCCTTACCCTGGCAGTGTCCACCGCTCCTTTATGCATAGGAATATTCAGGCATCCTGCCCTAGGAAATGCCTAGAGCAGGACAGGTGCTGTTCCTGAGGGCAGGGTGCCCAAATCCACCACTCCAGCCCTCCTCTTCCTGAGTGCAGACTCAGCCATGAGCTTGGAGGAGATGAGACTGTGCTTCACCTGCACACCTGGATCCTTGGAGGAGCTGGGACTGTACTTACCTGCACACCTCAGATGCTTTGGGCTGTGGCAGCTCTCGGTGCCCACCTGTCACAGTGCTGCCTCCTCTCAGAACCACCATCAGACAAGGCACAGGTGTCCCAGTCCTACCCAGCGACACTTGTTCCTTTCAGGTAGTCTGGATGTAGAAAAAGAACTGATGAAAAGCCCCCGTGTGTTTATACTCGTTCCTTTTATTTACTGAGTAACACAATAAAGCGATGAGATTCAATTATCAAAATATTTTCCTTTTTTTTCCCAACAGTTATAGTACATCAAAAAAATATACAATGAACATTACAGGAGGGTACTGGCCAAGTCCCTAGAGTCTGGATATTCCATTTTGGGGGTGTTTTTTTCTGTGTTTTTGAATCAAACTTCACGTCACTCCAAGGTTATTTACAGAGGGGCACACATTACCGAGCGCTATGGACTATCCCTACTCCTAGTACAGCATGTGCTAAGTCAAAGGCAGTAAATGCTTTGGAGAGCAGGAGGGGATTTGGGGGAGGATGCCATAACGGGGGTTTCTTATGCAGCTCGTTGCAGTATTATTGTTACTAGAAGGAATGGCTTTCACAGGGTTAAAGTGCCAAGTACAGGAGTGCATCAGGACTCCACTGGTGAGGGGCGATGGAGCAGCCATGGCTCCAGCACAGGCTTTTTGGAACAATGGAGGGGAACAGGCCCACTGGTGCCTCGTGGCTCTGCAAGCTGGAGCCCAGCTGCTCCTGCTCCCCATGCTCCTGAGGCGCTGGGCATGGCACCGGAGGGTCATGGCACAGGAGGGAACCCATTGTCCTGCTGCTGCGGCCGGGCTGGGGGTGATCCCGAGGGCCTGGGAAGGGCACAGTGAGATGGGCAGGGGTGGCTGGAGCCGCGCTGGCCATGGGCTGCTTGGCACTGGGGAGAGGGGACAGCATCCCTCCTGTCCCCCGGGGCCCCACCAGCAGAGGCTCCTGTCCCCTGGGATGTGGGGTCCCTACATGTCCCCTGGGCTGTGGGACCATCTCCCTATCCCTGCAAAGCCATTTCTGATGGGAGCCTTCCCTCAGCTGCGCTCCAAGCCACATCTTCCACCACTGCCGCAAGACCTTTCTGTTGTCTCCATGCACAGTTGCTCACTCTTCTCCTGGTGCCCTCTTCACTCTCCTCCTCCCCTGGGGAAAGGATGCCCTGAGCAGGTGGATCCATAACCAGGGACTCCTTCACTCCTGTCTCTGCAGCAGGAGCACAATGGTGGCTCCACAGTCAGTGCTGCCCACAGACCCTGCAGGTGTATGCTCCCTCCTGCAGCTTTCCTCACCCTTGCCAAGGCTCCAGCCCTGGGAAGCAGATGTTTTAGCCATCTTAAGTCAGCTGTTGGGGCAGTTTTCGTTCACCTCCCTGTGCCAGGACCCATCCTGAGCAACAGCAGAGCACACTGGGCAAAATCCTTCTGAAATCCAGGCACTGCTTATGGCCAAGACATCAGATATGTGTGCTTGTGCGTGTGGATTCCCAGGTGCACACACCAACCTGCCTCTTCTTGAGGGCTGGGAGGGAATGGGGGTCACAGCAGAGGTCTGAGCCAGCACCCTGGGCTGGGGATGGGACAGAGCTCAGTGTTACGTCGGTTCTTCTGCTCCCACCACTGCTCCGGCTGCTTGGACACATCAGCACCAAAGGGAATCGCAGGCGGCCAGCGTGGCGGGTGAGCTGCCCCCATGGATTGCATAGATTGGGGTGGGGTGTTCCTCCAGCGAAAGGTCTGTTTGGGATGCAACTCTATGTACAGCAGCGTGCAGGGCACCTGGAGCGCCGCGGTGACAGTCCCAGGCAGGTCATGGCTGGGCTGTCTGAGCACAGTGACACGCAGAGCTACAGCCTCGGGGTCCCTCTGGAGCCCGGCATTCCACAGGTTCCTTCGTACCTGAGTGTCCAGGCTGCTGGGGACACCTTTGTTTTCGGGAATTATCAGTAACTCCCTGGAAGCTCCTAAGAGGGATGGGGTTGGAGGGCTGGGCACAGCAGGCGAGCAGCAGTGTTGCCTTTCACTGGAGAACCGAAAGTGCTTTAGGGACATTCACTCAGCCTCACAGCATCTCCCGGGAGGTAGGGGCAGGGCTGTCCCCGCAGTGGGACAGAGGCAAGGACAGGCGCCAAGCACTGGGTCACCTCCTCGGGGAGCCAGCACCAGACAGCCTGGTGCTCCTGGCCTCGCTGGACATGAGTGGGGCCCAGCTCGGCCACATGCCCGTCATGTGCTTCTGCGGCCAGGGCACGGCCCGTGTGCTTTGGGTGGGGGAGGCACCGGCCCTGGGGTCAGCTATTGCTCTCGGAGTGAGGATACAGTCGGTGTGGCTGGTGCCCGCCACCGCGGGAGCTCTTTGGCTGGTGGGACGTAGGGAGTTGTGGGGACTGGGGGGCTGGTGGGTGGCACAGAAACCCTCTGCCAGCACAGGCAGGTGCAGGGCTGGCCAGGGCACAGCCAGCCCGGGCTGAGAGGGGAACTGCCAGCTTCCCACTTGTGCTGGGGTGGTTTCTCCCAGTAACAGCTGGGCTGAGACAGTCCTCGCAGTTCCCTTCCCACTGGGCTGGCAGGGACCAGAGGGATGCTCCTTCTCCCAGGGACCAGTCAGCTCCTCTCCTTCCAGTCTAGTAACTGGGAGGGCGATAAAGAAGCAACCAGCAGGCCAAGGACAGGCAGGCCCTGGCCATGAAACGGTCCTGCTGACTTGGGCACTGTCCTCTCCCGTGCAGCCTGGGCTCCTCTGCCAAGCACGGGGCTGGCACGGGCCAGGGGAGCAGTGGGGATGCGCAGCGAGGCTGGCCGGGCTCTGTTGGGGCACCTCTCTCCAGTGGGAGCCTGCTCCAAGCAAAGGAGAAGCCAGGGTTGATGTCTACGACTACATTTTCCCACCAGCCAGGAGAGCAGGTACCAGGAGCGCTGCCCCCAGCGCACAGCCCCCACAGCACAGCCCGGCTGTGGTGGACAGACCCTCGTCGGGCCAGCGGCTCTAGTAGGGTGCGAAGACGATGGGGCCCGGCGTGGTGCGGACGTGGGCTGGCGGCGTTCGGAAAAGAGCTGGTCCCAGGATCGGGGCTTGGAAGAGGGTGGTGGCAGTAGCTGGTCGCAGGGCAAGGGGCCCAGGCATGGCGCAGACAGCAGCGGCGGCGGTGAGTGGGCTCGGCAGGAAACGGGTTGCCAGGGTTTTGGTGAGGTGCTTTTGCAAAGCCAGCTTGGACTGCAGGGAGGGAGGAGGAGACACCGTGAGATCGCAGAACAGGAGGAGGACTCACAAGTACTGCCATTGTGAACACTGCTGCCAAAGCACTCCCTAGTTATCCCCATGCTGGCCTTCCCAGGATAAAGACTCAAAACCCACCACCACAGACCACCCTCCCTGAGGGGAGCAGCTGCACTGTAGTGATGGAAACCAAGGTTTAAGAGAAGCAGCTGGATGGCTGGTGGCAAGTGAGGCTTTGCGAGCAAACTAAGCAGGTGCTGTGCAAGGAGACAGGTACCTTGAGAATACTCACTGCAAGGGCAGCATTCTTCTGCAGCTTGTTGTAGGGGCTGTACTTGGGCTTGGGCGGCTTCCCCGCCAGCCTGTCTTTGTGTCGACGGCTGCTCATGTGCTGGGGAGGAAAATAGCTGGATCACTAGGAGCCAGGACAGCAAGGGCAGACCCACGGCACTGTGCAGCTCAGGTCTGTGGGGACACCCATCACCTTGCAGGGGCCATCAGGTACCCACCCCCTGAGCCCCTGCACAACCACAGCCGGTGCCTGGGCGCTCCCAGGGCATCGTCACCTGCTTGAGCTGGGTCTCGGAGTTCACGTAGATCTCGCACACTTGGCAGTGAAATGCCTTGTTCTGGATGTTGATGCTGCCCTTATTCCCGATCCGCTTGGACTTGTGCCCTGCCCGGGAGAGCAGCTTGCCCCGGCCTCGCCGCAGCTGGGTGCCGTGACCTTCCAGCATCGACTTGTGCTTGGCGCCTGGTGAGAGGGGACACTCAGCAAACCCAGCCCAGCCCCGTGCCAGTACTGCGGCAGCAGGGGCGGTGCCCTCCAACAGCGCCAGAGGACCCCCACCACCCCGCGCCCGGTAGCACTTGCAGGCAGAGGGGACAGGGAGCTGCCTGCGAACTCGGGCTCTTGCCGGCACTGCGCAGCCCATTCCCAAACCCTGCCAAGGTGCACGTCGCAGGCAGAGCAGAGATGCTCAGCTTCCCAAAGACCCCCCCTCCATGTGCCAGCTTCGGAGAAGCTGCTATTTTGAGCGTGCGCTGGAGCCTGTCGCCTGTCCCCGGGCGTTAGCACAGTCTGCCGAGCCGGGCGCGCGTCGCCCGCCGTGCTGCAGCATCTGAGCCGTGCCCAAGGTCAGAGCAGAGCTGGCCATGGAGCCAGGAATAGCTCAGTGGGGTCACAGCAAGTGGGGAAGGAGGAACCCAAGATCCCTACACACCTGGGGACAGGGTGCTCTGTCCTGCCCCTGCCAGCACTGGGACGGTGAGGGTGTGTGGGGAGCAAGTAATTTAAGCCCCTGCTAATTCATTCTATTTTTCAAGGCGTGAAGCAAGGAGCCGTGTGACGGCCACGGAGCAGCGCCAGCCTGCAAATGTTTGTTTGTTTGTTTGTTCTTTTTCCCCAAATCAGCTCCTGAATTCGTAACTGGAGCTGACAAAAGCAAAAGGACACGTCTGCAGCTAAGCCGCAGCACTGTCCTGAGCCAACCCTGCACACGGCAGCTGCCGCAGCCCCAGCAGGCAGTGGGGTGGGGGTAACTGGTTCCCAGTTCTTGCTGAACTGGGGGAGAAAAGGACTTTCCATTTAAAGATGGGGTGCTCATCCCTGTTTAGCATCCTCCAGAGAAAGAGGTGAGGCAGGAGTTGGAACTGCAGGGCCCACAGACTCCACTGGGGTCCCCTGTACTGTGGCTACCACCCCCTGCCACCACCCTGGGGTGGGTCTGGCCACCCCCAGGCTTCAGGGGGACCATCAGCAGCCCCCACACGTGCCCATCCCGAGGGGCTGTCCCACAGAGCCCAGGAGCCATCACTGGCTATAGGGCTCTGCAGCTCGTTGGATTCCCAGAGGACTTCTACACAGGGCTGCAAACCCAAACCACCGAGCTGCTTTGGAAAGGATTATCCTGGGTTTGGAAGAAGCCCTGGATAACAGCTTCAAGCCAAATGGAATATAAAACAGCCTCAATCTCTTGATTAAATATAGCTGGAAATGTCCTTAATTGAGACATGAACAATAAGAGTGTTGACCTTGTGAAAATTCATCCCAGAAGCTGCAGCCCAGGTAAAGCCCCAAGGCTTAACTGTGCAGGTCATCTTAACAAAACTTTTTTAATTACAGCAAAACTCATTAGTGCCTGCTACTTCCTTGTCAGGCTCTTTGGTTATGGGGCACAGCTGGGCTTTGCTCAGAGCCCCAAAAGAGTGGTGGGGAGCCCATCCCCCTGTCCCCACGACGATCCCCTTACCAGTGTTGTGAGCCTCCAGCTGGGACAGGGAGTTGACAGTCACTTTGCAGGTGGGACAGTACAGGTGCTGTTTGCTCTTCTTCCCATCTTTCTCACTCTCAGGGGCCGAGCTGACGCTGCTGCCCGACTCGGCCGCCTGTGCCTCAGCTGCCTGGGCAGACGAGGAGGCCACGCTGGTGGCATCCGAGGCACCCTCTGACAGCTCGGAGGCCGGAGGGGAGCCCAGCGGGGCAACGCTGCCCGGCAGCTCCATGGGTGATTCCTCGGTGCTGGGCGCCAGCCCCAGGCTGCTGCCCTCACCCTCTGGCTCCTGTGGGCTGCTGGCATCAGCTGGTGGGAAGGGAAGGAAAGAGGGAAAGGGGAAAAGAGAAAGAAATGGACAGAAAAGGGAAAGTTCTCTGTGCCTGAACAAGTTTTCTGGATTTCAGGAAGCACCCCCATCCTCCCCATGACCATCTCAGACACCGTCTCCATGCATCCATCCCTGTCAAGGGTGGCTCTTTCCAAGGTTTCTCCCATTACAGCTTAACAGCAGTGCATGGAAGCTGGGCTCAGCACAAAACCCCGGGTGAGCCCTGATGCTGCCGCAGCTCCCACCAGCCCCAACCCTGCATGTGGCAGAGCCCTGGGGATGAGACAGGGATCACTTTCTCTTCCACATCCATCTAAAACACCTCCCAGAGACACCAAATCACAGGGAGAACACCCACCATCCCCCTGCAGCTGCAAGGTTGCCTGGGCCCAGGCTCCCCCCGGGACGTGAGCTGCTCAGGTCCCTGGGCTGGATTCCCGCTCCTTCCCCTGCCGCTGCCCCAGCCCGTCGTGCTGGTGGAGCACGGGAGCTCATTTATGAATGGTGGCATCTCTGATGCACCAACTGCAGCCCCGTTCCCCTCTCCCCGTACCTGTACAGCCAGGCTCCCCGCTGCCCACGGGGCTGGGGGCCAGATCGGCTGCGCTGTCCTGGCCAGGGGTCCCTGTTACAGCTCCCACCACCTTCTGCTTGTTCTTCATGGCCTCAATGGCCTTCAGCCTCCGTGCGTGCTTGTGGCCTTTGTAGTGGGCTTCTGCCTGGTTCTGTGGGGGGGAGACGAGGATGACCACGTCCGTGCTGTGACCGGACAGACAGATGGACATGGGGAGGGCAGCTGATGGGGTCAGCCCTGGGATGTGGCCACTCAGGCACGTTTCCTACAGCCACCTTCCCTGGTGATATCCACTCCCGGGGCTTGGACCACTGCAGAGGGTTGTTGGGAGCAGGGTGTAGCGCAGAGGGGCATTGGTAGTGGGGTGCAGCACAGAGGGGGTGTTGGGAGCGGGGTGTAGCACAGAAGGGGTGCTGGTAGCAGGGTGTAGCACAGAGGGGGTGTTGGGAGTGAGGTGTAGCACAAAAGGGGTGTTGGGAGTGAGGTGTAGCACAGAGTGGGTGTTGGGAGCGGGGTGTAGCACAGAAGGGGTGCGGGGAGCAGGGTGTAGCACAGAGGGGGGGCTGGGCGCGGGGTGTAGCACAGAGGGGTGTTAGGAGTGGGGTGTAGCACAGAGCTGTGTCCCTCGTCCCCCCAGTCTGCTCTGACACCGACATGTTGGGGCCAACGTGTCACTCTCTGAGACATCACCGCTTTGCTTGGCTGAGAGAAGGACCCTGCTCTGATTAAAAGCATCAAGTCACTCCTAAAAGCAGCTTTCAGGCAAAATTTATGACTCCATAAATGTACAATGAATTGTCCATGTAAAAGTGAAATAAAGAGGTTCATTGGTGGGGAGGACACATCCCCCTCTGTATCCCAAGGAGCGTCCAACACATGGTTCATGTCCCCAGCTCCTCTCTCCCAGTGAACGCTGGATAATGAAGCGCGACTCTGATGGATTCATGTCTGCACTGAACTGATAAAAACGTTCACCAAAAAAAAATTCCCCTGAACATTGGTGTTCTCCCCACAGGGACAATGCTGCATTGTCCCCCAAAACAACCCCAGTTTGGCAATTTATGGAAAGGAACCCCAGTATGAATTAGACACTGTACCCCTGAGTAGTGCAGATTAATTTGCGTTCAGCATTCCCAGGGGCCAGCTGAGGCTTCCCGGGCTCGGCAGGGGGAACCACCCCAGCCCTTCCCTCCCCCTGTGGCTTTCCAAGGGCTGGGAACGGGGGCCAGGGCTGTGGCTGGTACGTGGGAAAGCGAAGAGCCTGTCTGAGCGTGGTGCCTCATTAGCAAAGACAATAAAGTCCCCCTGGATAATGGGGCTCTAACGGGGCTGGGTGCAGCTGAAGTAGGTCACTGCTGCTGCACTGGAACACCCGCGGGGTGTGAGGGTCTGGGCCAGCCGGGGAGACCTAGAGGGACACAGGCAGGGACAGGCAGAGCAGAAATGGGGGCATGGGGTGCTCGTGGGGGGATGGGGAGCACGTGGTGGGACCAGCTCTCCTGGCACAGCACTTCTAGCCAGGATGCAGCCTGGAACGGGGAAGCGATGCTTTTCCTGAGCCACTTGGCTGTGGAGAATCGTCACAAAGCCCAGAACCGCTGAGTACTGCTGGCAGAGTAGCATCAGCCCTAGGTGCTGCAGACCCAGTGTGGCCAGGCTGGGATGACTCCTCCGCAGGTGGCAGCGCCCGGCCAGGGTGCAGAGTCCGGGGAGGAGAGAGCAGCTCCCGCAGCCCACCCTGCCTGACACCAAGCACTGGCAGCTCCGGTGAATGAGACCGGCCCCTCACTGGGGATGCCCCTGACAGGTGCTGGCCCCGCGCCCCACGCTCAGCCCCACGAGTGGCCTCGCTTACCGCAGAGTTGAAGCGCAGGTGGCAGATGTTGCAGGAGATGAACTGCTTCTTCTTGAGTGGGGCCGGCACACCGAAGGTGTGGCTGATCACTGCCTTCTGCACTGGGTCCATCTGGAAGGGAGGGAGGGCAGAGGGTGGCTGGGTGCCACGTCCTGATGGCCGCCCTGGCATGGCACTGTGACCTGGTGACCCCCACACCTGTCATGTTCTCAAGAAGCCACTGCTGACACCACAGAACTCACACTGGGTGGCTGGAAGGAGAGAGGGGCTGTGGCTGCTGAGGAGCCCTGCAGCCATGGAGGCTCCCCTGCATGGCGAAACGCGCTGTGTCAACACCTTCTCCCGTCTTGCTTAAACTACTCCTGAATCCAGCAAACCCACAGGGTCTGAATGTCAGTTGTGGTCTGGCAGAGGGGACAAGAACCAATCTCCCCCAGTGTGTTCCCATGTCCCCTCTCTCCCCACACAGATACTTGTGTCACAGGTGGCAAATTAACAGTTTCTGTTTGCCGCAATTGCTGCGCTCGACCTCCAAATGCTGAGCCCAGCAGGAGCAGAAACCACCAAAACGGGGGGTAGAGGTGACCTAAACGAGCAACCGGCCATTCATTCTCCACGTGCTCTGCACTGGGGAGCTGGAGTGTCCCCATGCAGCGCCAACGGCGCCATGTACGCCAGCCCATGGGACACCGACCGCCCGCACAGGGGCCAGGACACGAGGGACACCAGTGCTCACTGCCACAGATGCAGCTCGCCCACGACACAGTGTCCGTGAAAGCCCTTCTGGGCTGCCCCACTGCTGCCCAGGTGTGCATTTCACCTGCTCAAACCCAACGATGACAACTCGCTCACCAGGCTGGGCACACACAGACACACTGCAATGACCTGCCAGGAGCCGTGTCCGTCCTCCAGCCCGCCCGGAGCCATGGTGGGGCTGAGCATGTGGCCAGTGCCAGGCCCTGGCCCTTCTGTCTTGCCCCAGGGCTTGGCCTCATTCCGCAGCCCAAGCACCAAACTGCTTCCAAAAGCCATAATTGTTTTTAACAAAATGCATTTATTAAGGGAGAAAACATAAGAATAACCTCTTTGTCTGAGCGTGGCTACAATCTATAATGCAAGTATTGTTCCCTACCCTGTGGCACAGGGAGATTATCTTATCTGAGTCCTGCTGTCAGGAGAGCCTGGGGTTTTCAGCGATCGTATTTCTCTGCAAAGCTATTTCGCTGCCGAGACAGGTGCATCAGTCTTCGAGGCACATGCCTGGACAACAGCGCCATTATCAAGACCCCAAATTCCTTTCCAGGAGTGAGCAGAATGGTAAAAGCAGGTGATTAATGAAGTGCCTGTTTGCTATGAAATTTTACTCACTTATCTGGCATATAAATGAAGAGACATTTGGGGTTCGGCAGAGACCCGGAGGAAACTGCAGATGGCCAAGATGCTGCTCCATGCCTGATGACAAACATTGCAATGTGCTACTTGCAGCACCCCTGTCCTGCTGGGCTGGCACTTGTTTTCCAGAGAAACACCCACCTTTTCTTTCAGAACAGAAGAATGGCTCCAACCTTCCCTGCAGTGTCAGCTACCAGGTTCCAGCCAGTGGCTCCCATCGAGCACCACCAGCTCCCACCAAACAACACCAGCATCCACCAAGCACTACCAGCTCCCACAGGCTCATCCACTCCCTGAGCACCACGGCACGGGCAGGGCGGGGGTTGGAGGAGGATGCAGAGAAAAGGGAGGTGCTGGCACAAAGACACAAATGAGGCCAGGCACTGTTCTGGCCTCAACCTGAACCTGCCAGTAAAGCCAGTGGTTCCAGGGCCACGTCTGAGCCTCAACTCCACAGTGGAGGTGCTGAACAGCCCCAGCACAGGGTCCCCTCATCCTCCTGGGGCATAAAGTGATGCCACCAATCTGGGTCTTTCCACCCCCTGTGCTTTTGCCAAGTCCACCCTGCTTGGCCCTATGGCACAGTGAGGAGTTGTGTTCACCAGGGCACCTGCAACTGCTCTGGGCAGGCACAGGAGTCACGAGCTCCCAGGGGCTGAGCTGGCTGGCACACGTGGAACCTGGCTCCCTGCCCCAGCCCTGGACATCCCAGCCAAGGCATGTGCAACTGGTGGCCATTGATGGTCCTGCTGTCCCAAAGTGAATATAAGCACCATCTCAAGCCTTCAGTTGCCCAGCCCCATGGGAACACACCTGCTCCCAGGTGCTTTGCCAGAAGCCCAGCCCAGCTCCATCCTGCACTGAGCACATCTGAAGGCTGGTGCCACCTGAGAGCCCTTGTGCTTCTCCCCGTATGCGATCACAAACATCCCTCCAACTCCTCCCCACTGCACGCCCTCACAGCTCTCTTGGATACAGAAAAGCCCCCCCAGCTCCCACGGGGCCAGAGGGCGGCTGTGCCGCAGCCGTACGTACCAGTGCCTGCAGACAGGGATTGAGGCTCTTCCTGGTGGTTTCCAGAAGAACAGAGCTGGCAACAGAGGTCGGGTTTGGGCACCACACTCTTGGGGAATAAAGATCCCGGCTTTATAGTCAATTCGTATTGACTCACATTACTTTATTTATCCCTGGATGTTCCTGCCGATATAAATAGCAATCCCTGTGCCAAGCTCCCTGCGGCCACTGAGGTCGGGATCAGGAATTCACAGGGATGCAGCATCCGTTCAGATCGCAACTGCTGATGGAGTTTTACGAGGCAATGCTGGGTCCTGGGGATTTGCAACATCCCAGGTGCAGGGAAGGGCCTTTGGATGAGGAACGTGCCTCCTGTGCTGTGTTAGGGTCTTTTTTTCCCCAGTTACTGCTATAAGTGGCAGGAGGCAGCTTGGAAGGGCTTCTTTCGCTCTGGAGTAAAACATCTGCTGAGTTCGTGGGAGCCCTGTGACCTGCTGTGACTGCAGAGTGCTCTGCTGGGCAGTGCAAACAGCTCCCGCTTTGCAGGGCATCACCGAGCCCTCACAGCATCACCAGGGATGCAGGGCATGGAAGGGGAACCCTCAGATCCCATTGTACAGCAGCTCTAACATGGTAGCGACCTCAGCAAGGGGCAGCCCCTAACTGCTGCCCCCTTCCCCTATTCCCAAGACCCTCCTGAGGTTCAGGTGGACTCTGATCTGGTATCACAGTCACTTGGGAAGAGATGAGGAGCCATCAGACCAGTTCAGGCTGCAGGGGTGCTCCAGCCCTGCACCCTGTGGGATGGAAGCTCTGCTCTGGCTCCTCAAGAGCTGACAGCCCAGCATGCCCTGACCCTCACCCTTCGCCCACATCTCCAGCACAGACACAGCCTGAAGGAGCAGCTCCAGCCCCCGGACCAGCAGCCCTGGCTCTGAGCTCAGTGGTTGACTCCAAGTCCCCAGACAGCTGGGACAGCCTCCCCTGGCATCTCCATCCATGTCCAAGCCATCCTTCGTGGCAGGAGCCCACAGGGAGCACAGCAGTCTTGCAACACTGTGTGGCTCCAGCAAGTACCAGATTCATTTTCCAAATTACTAATTTTTTTAAAGCACCAAACCAGGGTGAACGCGTGCCGAGGCAGGGGCAGGCGGGAGCCGAGAGAAGAGAACAACAGGAGCTGGGTCAAGTTCACTCCTGACTCCAGCGACTAAAAAAAGAGCCCAAACAAAGAGCAGGAACTATAATGGCATCAAAACGTCTCCAGTCCCGTGTTCCTGCTCGATAGCCAGGGGAGAGTCTGAGCTGGGGCTTCAAAAGAGCTTAAAGGACTCAGACGCCTGAATCCCATTCAACAGCAACAGGAATTCTGCGCTTGATTTCTGCACTGTCTTTGAGGATCTCGGCGATAATTTGCACCTTCCGAGCACGCTTAAACTCAAAGCCACTGACAAAAGGGCAGTGAGTAGGGAGGGGGCCCGGGAAAGTCCCGTTTCCAGGCTCACCAGAGAAAACAATGGGCATTTACTGAGCACCGAAACACCGGCCGCGGTGCCTCTGCGGCGGAGAGGGGGAGCAGCCTCGGGCCCACTGCCTTTCTCAGAGCAGAACCTGCTCCACAACAATGCTGGGCAGCACCCAGGGGTACAGAGACCCCCGCGGGGCTCGGACCAGCCTGGGAGAGCAGCGCGGTACAGGGAAAACACCATTTCACAGCCCACGCACTGTCGTGTGTCTTTGGCCACATGCATGTTGGTTTAACCGTCTAATGGAACATCTCTGAAGACACGTGTCATTGCCCAGCCCGGGTACCTGGGCCGATGGTTCAAGGCTGGGGACCTGGAGCCCAAGCAGGGGGTGGGAGCAGCCCCGCAGCGCTCTGACTCCCCCGACTCCCACAGCACCAGCCACACTCCTCCTATCTGTAACACATTCTCTCTTTTTTCTTTTCCTTATTTAATTTTCAACTAATGAACTGCTCTCCAGAGCTACGTTATTACTATTGATTCCAGGGGCAAAATCCAATTGATCTTGGTTAAAATGAACCATGTTTTTAATTCTGGTACTGACAAGCGCTGGCTGGGCAGGAGCTGCTCTAAGGGCAGTGCGGGCATGTTGAACTGGTGTCCAGCAGCCAAAGACCCTGGGAATTAAACCAGAAACTACCTGGTGGGGTTCAAGGAGTGCTGCCATGTAGAGGAAGGACTGCTGCAGGGGAGGAGGGGTCCAGCAGCCAATGCCCACCCACCCCGGGGACTCACCGTGTTGAAGTTGGGGAAGAGGTTGAGTGGCGATGTCCCGTTGAGCCTGAAGGTCAGAAAGTGCTTGATGTCCAAGGGAGGGTGAAGGGGCCGGCCAGGGATGGGCAGTGACGCTAAGAGGGGGCTGCTGTGTCCGGAGGGACCTGGGCAGGCAGAGGGAAAGAGCAGTGTTAGCACTGATGATCCCGGCTCACAGCAGGAGGAACAGAGCACACAAGACATGGCATGCAGAGGGACACAGCACGCAGGGACATGTGCCATGGGCTACGGACCATCCCCAGTGAAAGGTTCCAGCCTAGGGTGGTAGCCCTGGGCACCCCTTTGCCTTTCAGGCTTAAAACCAGCACGCCAGTTGAAAGATGGATGCAACCGCCTCCACATCAGAGTGTGGACACACACAGGAGTCTGAACCCTCCAAAAGATGTCAAAACCTCCCCCAGGGAAGCAGTCCCTTCCCTGGGGTCCCCCACACCAGCAGCATCAGGGCTCCTCACCACGGTTGGTGAGGCTTTGGCTGCCAGCGGCAGTCGAAGGACTGAGGGCCAAGGCTGAGCTGCCCCCACTCCTGCGGTACAGCCGCCACTCCCCGGCCCCCGCAAATGAACCACGCGCTCCAGCATGAGATTTAAAAATAGCCTGGAGTTATTAATAATGTTCTGTTTAAACAGAAAACACCCGTGGGAGAGAGGGAAGGAGGGAAGGAAGGCCGGGCAGAGGGATCTGTCCCCAGGCTGCTCCCCATCTCACTGTTGGACTCATCACAGATGATGAGCATAGGAAAGCATCCTCCAAATGGCAGAGGAGGTTCCTGCCCAGTTCTGAGAGCAAGGAGGGGGAAAAGCTAAAACAAAAACCAAATGAATTAATCAAAAACAATAAATAAGAAATGGTTTCAGAGTGCTGTGAGTCAGAAGAGCCCATTCACATCCCACACGGCTTCACACACCCTCCAGCCTACCCATAGCCCTGACCCTTTGCCTGCAGCAAGGACAAGGCACACATTCCTTATTCCCTTGGTTTTTCTTGAGTTTTGGGTTCTTTTTGACCTAAAAGGCATCATGGAGCCCTTGTCCCAGCACAGCACAACCCCATTCCACTGCCCCCTCTGGATCAGTGATCACCCCTTGTGGGAGGATGACAGCGGCTGGTGCCCAGGGGGTCGGGCACTCCTGCAGCAGAAACACTGCCACCACCAGCACCTCTTGTGACAGCACCGAGCCTGAGCCTCCCTCCAAAGCCCCTCACCCTGACATCGGCTAAGCAGAATGAGGACCCCAGGCTGGTGCTGCTCCTCACTTTGCTCCGCACCTGCCCCGTGCCCATTTCAGCTGGTGCAGGAGCTGAGACATGAATCTGAAATTCAAAGTTTGAGAGATTCCCTGGATCTGAGCAGCGAGTGCTCGTCGCCAGCCCCACGGGCACCAACGACCTCTTTCTGGGCGAGCGCACGCGGCGGCTCTGCCACGGCGCCAGAGCCATCCCCGAGCCGGGCCTGACTCCGGGGAGGAATTACAGTTTGCTTCATCAGGCGTGCGCTGATCGAGTTAATTCCAGAGTCGCCCAGAAGGGAAATCTGCGAAACTGCTTTAAAATAAATAAAGAACTTTACAGCAGCAATGAGGAGGACTGGGTGCGCGATGCATAATTAACCTTCTGAGGCGTGAAACAGTATTTCTACATCAAATCATCTGAGACGGCCGGGCCGGCGCCAGAGGAGCTGCCCTGGGACCCCCCAGCACACGCAGCCGCGGCCCTGCGTGAGAGCAGCGAAGGCATTTGGGGCTGGATCACGAGGGGTGCTGCCTGTCACGGTCTCTGCAATTCGCACTGACTGCACTGGCCTTAAAACCATAAAATATACGTATATATAAATGTATAGGTATATTTGTATATCTGGGAGGAACAAGAGGCAGGTGATCACCTTGTCCCCCAACAGCACTAACTACAAAGAGGGATGCTGCAGCTCAGCTAACACTGTGGCCGAAGGGTTCACTCCCTGGGGAGCAGCTCCTGCACTGGGCAGGCACAGGGCAGGTGCTGAGGGGATACAGACCACCAGGATCGGCCACCACCCGCAGAGACTGCTGCCCACCAACAGTACAGACAAGATGCCAACCTCTTTGGCACATCCTTGAGCTCAAATTTGTGGATTAAACACATTTCTGGACTGGGACAAACCAGGTAGTTGTAAAAAGCCCAGAAATTTGTGGATTAAACACATTTCTGGACTGGGACAAACCAGGTAGTTGTAAAAAGCCCAGAAATCCAGGTGAAACCAGCAGAGGTGCAGGACCTTTCCCACCTGGCTTGGCCCCGAAGCAGACAAGACTCCTGCAAGCAGGAAAAGGACTGAGGCCGCCCCAGAGAAGCTCCCCAGCTGTCACAGCACTCTGCTGGGGCACATGCATGATGCTCTTGGGGCACCTTCCCAAGGTTACAGGGCCATAGCACTGTAGGTCCTGCCTTACCTTTGCTGCAGGGCAGATTCCGGCAGCAGCTGAGGGCAGTATTTTTAGGTATTAATTAGACACTCAATTAAGGGGATTTGGTTTTGGAAGAGTGGCAGGGCCCCAGGTCTGTATAGAATGACACGACCTTACCCAAGGTGACGGGCATGGCCAGTGCTGCTGACTGGATCCCCGGTGCTCAGTCCACAGCTCCAGAGTGGGGTGTCTTTTGCCACAGTGCTGGCTCTCTGTGTCTCCCCGTTTTGGCAGAGGAGCCCTCACCTCCACAGCAAATGCTGCTGCTCTGGCACCATGAGACTGGCTGGGATGGGACGTGCTCCAGGTTCCAAGGAGCATTCCAGGGGGCTGGTGCAAGGAGGGGAGCACAGGAGACCCGTGTTCCCAGCACAAGCACCTGCGGCAGCCTGGGGGAGTCTCTGTGCCCCACACCAGTTCCACAGCTAGGGTCCGAGCCTGACCAAGAGATGCCAAAGCCCATGACATCACCACTGTGGTGCTGCATGCCCTCTGCTCAGGGCTCAGCCAGAGCCATAGGAGCCTGCACATCCTCTACCTGAGGCTCAGTCCCCTTCTCACCCCTCTGGAGTTCAGACCAGTTCCTGTCCCACAGACAAGTGACTCTGGAGAGGTCCCTTGGAATTTAAAGATGTGTTTCAGCCCTACATTTAACCAAATTCACCTGGTCTGTGCCTGGCCACTGCCCCCAGCCTGTCCCCCACCCCTTTGCTCCACACAGCCACTGAACCTGGTTATTCCCCTGGTCCCGGCGAGGCAGAGCAGAGCAACTGCTGTACTCTGACACCTGCCTGTGTGAACCTCCCAGAGCTGCCTCTGAAGGCGGCGGGGCCAACGCTGCAGGTTCTCGTACCAACATGAGTCTGCCAAGGACCCATCTCCACAGACACCACTGCCTCGGAGAGCATCTGGCGCAGAGTCTGCCCAGGCCAGATGGAGACGGAGCTGTTTATTCACACGGAGGCTCCCTCCCGCTTCGGAGATGTTCTCAGCAAATTTTGGTGGTGTCTATAAATCCTCTCCCAGGGCTTTAATGCTTTTCTCTCTGGCCAAGCATGTGCCAAATTCATTCCAGCTATTTCTAGGAGACTCCCCCATGCCAAAAGTTGATGGCTCAAGAGGAGGAGCAACACCCAGTCACAATGGCAGCACCAGTGCAGCCCCAGCACCTCTGGGATCTGGACCAGTAGCAAGCAGATTGCGTTGTGTTGGACTCCCAGAGCACCCAGACCTGGACCGTGGACAGTGGATCTGCTACATCCTCCTACTTCCAGCTTTCAGCAGCCCCAGTAGAGGACACAGAGCTCAGGATTCAACCGAGGTGATGCTTCATGCTGCTGCATTGGCTTTATTGCTGACTAGACTCGGTAAGAACTGAAGGAAATAGCCCTCCAAGTGAAACCAGCAGAGCTCCATCACACCAGAGCACACCAGCAGCAGCCTGGCCCCACTCGTCCACTGTGCCAGCACCCCCAGAGCCCCTGCCCACTGCAGGCACCAAGAGTTCTGTTCACCTTGGGAGCAGCCCGAGAACAATATTTCAGAGGAGGAACATGAGCTGAACACCTCCAGTCAGTCCCGAAAGCAGGTGTTGAAGGACTTTCTCTTGGACTGCAGGTTGTCGAGAGCTCAGGGTGCAAAGGGAACTCTGGGACGTTAAGGACGTTTTGGAAAGACCAGGAATTAGCAACTGATTGGTTTTGGACCCCAGCTCATAATTTATTCTGTCCTTGCAAAAAATGTTCTTTTAGATACCTTTATACTTTAAACATTAGGAAAATTAAGATAGACCTTTTTGATATAGATATTTATATATGTATATTTATATACACACATACACATATGTACACAATGATGCATTTAAAGTCAGTATTTCCTCAGCCATTGCAATATCATTCCCTAAAATCTCTTGCTCTTGAAATGATCATGACTTGATGCCACTGCTAAAAATACCCTGTGTTGTGTGCAAGGAACACCAACACGACACCGCCAGGCATGTCAGGGTTGGCGCAGAGCTGGGAGGATGCACTGCCTTTTCTGCATTCGCTCTCGAGGCTCCAGAATAACAGAAATCCCATATTTTTGCAGAGCATTAAGCAAAAGCTGCTGGGTATCTTTGTGTAAAGGCAATGTGACATTTGAGCTCAAGAGCTTTGCCTTCATATCCCTAAAACAAAATAATGAAATCCTTGGTAAAAAACTCATCACAATTTGGGATCTCAGGTGCCCCCAGGGCTTTGAATTCTGGGCAATTCAAACAGATGTTTGGGGGATGAGGGAGGGGTGGTCATGGGACCAGCACAGCTTTGTGAAAGATCCTGTTTTCTCTTCCCAGCATGGAGCAGGTCACCACCCCGTGCGGCTGCCCAGCCCCAGTGGTGACCAGTGATGCGGAAAGGCAGCTTTGAGCTGGTGCTGGGGGCTGCCCACAAGGCCCCAGCCCCTCCTGAGCGCTCACTTCACCTGTGCCACGATGAACCCCGAGTCCCTCATGCTCTCATAGTACTCAATGGCCAATGCAAAATTAAATTCACTGATGGCCGGCCCGTCAATGGCGATCTTCATGAGGTCAGAGAGCCCCTCGTCCTTCGTATGGCGCGACCTGCCACGCTTCAGCAACTCCCGGCCCCGGCTGATCTTCTCAGCAAGGACTGAGCCCAGCGGCAAGGCCAGGGCAATAGCTGCCAGGATAGCAAAGTCTGGGAAGAGTTCATGCATCTCGGAGCTGCTGTAGACCAGCTTGACACAGAGGTCCTTGAAGGAGAGCTGGCTGAGGCTGAAGACAATGCGCTTGAAGAGGGGAAAGTCGCTCAAGGCCCTCTCGCTCACCACCACCCGCGAGTACGCCTGCAGCAGGAAATTCAGCTCACTGACCCCATAGCTGCCAATGTCCTCCAGAGACTGGGGGTAGCACTTGGGGTTGAAGATGGCAGAGAAGGAGCTGATGGCCTCCAGGACACTGCTGGGGAACCTGTCCAGCAGGTTGCCCCGCACGCTCTCCAGGTAGGTCTCCTTCAGGCGCTCAAAGTGCTTCAAGTGCACCTGGGAGCAGTTGGCCAGCTCGACACCCTTGTAGTAGAGGCGACTCTCACCCTCTCGGCCGTCCCGCGGGTGCTTGTTCATCTCACTGAGGAACTCCCGGAGGTTCTGGCCGCTGGTGCTCTGCTGGGCCTGCAGCGTGGTGGCTGTGGCCGAGATGATGGGCTTCAGGATAGAGAGGTCAAAGTCCTCGATCTGGAAGAAGCGACTGAGCTTCTGGAAGATAGGGAGAACGTCCAGGAGGATCTTGGTGAAGGCCACAAACTGGAACTTCTTGAGCTCTTCACAGAGGCCACGGGCGACAGGTGAGCGCTCTGCCTCACTCTCCAGCAGCGGCACCAGCGTGGGCCACGAGGAGTCAATGGCTTCCACAGCTGGGAAGATAGAAGTCCAGTGGATGGCTTTGGGGCTCCCGAGGTCTATCTCGCAGAGGTCCAGGACACCTCGTAGGTCCTGCAGACCATCGCTTTCCCCCCGGAAGCTGGAGTAGAGCCTGTACACAGCATCCACGGTGGTCTCATACTTCTGGAGGTACTCGATGGTGCTGATGGTCTCGGCCAGCAGCAGGGAGTTGCCATGGGACAGGCAGTGCACCTCAGTGAGGAGTGGGCAGAGAGAGGTCAGCGTGGTCCCCACCCCACTCAGCCGCTCAGCCACTAGCGAGGCACTGTCAGCACTGAACCAGGTGAGCTTCATGGTGGGGATGCCAAAGGAGCGCATCACCTCACCCACCTTGCCCGCCACAGTGGAGGCCTCCCCAGCAGGCAGCTCAAAGCTGCCCAGGAAGGTGGTGGAGGTCTGCCCACTGCAGGGAGAAACAGTGGTGGTGAACATGGCAAGGCTGCGGTGCTCCAGGACGTCCACCGTCTCATCCACCACCAGCCCAATGAACGGCGAGGCTTTAATCTTGTGCCTGTCCTCATTGTGCAGGACTTTGGCAATGGCTGCCTGGGCCGGTTGAAGGAGGGGCACAGGAAAGGAGAGAGAAACACAAATGAGGTTCAGAGGCAGCAGGAGATGTGCAGCACCCAGCGCACAGCGAGCAGGCAGGCTCCCACCCATGGGCTCCTGCAGCGCACGAGGGCCCAAGCCAGCGAAAAGCCCTTACACTAGCTGCACACATAGGCCAGAAAACTCTTTCTTTTTCCCTAATAAACTGTCTCCTCCCACTCCTGGCTGGCAGCCTGAGAACCACGGGAAGCTGCTGAGGGCTTCGGGGTCCCTGCCCTGAGCTTGGGGTCAGAGCCCCAAAGCTACAACAGAACTCACCACCACCAGCAGCACTGAGCCCCTGACACCCCCTTCCCAGGTCCCCACCTGTGCTAGCAGTGGGGCAGGACAGCAGGAACCTGCCTCCTCTATCCAACTCTGGCAGTTCCACTGGTCCTTCACTGGCCCAGCATGGGCAGGAGCAGCTGCAAAACTGCAGCATTTTTTCCTTCTTTACTCATTTACTCATACTCCCCCCATTTCAGGCAAACTCTCCAGTTTGGAGGGAAAACTTCCTCTGTGTGTGTGAGTGCTGTAAGGATCACCACAGGCTGGGAAACTTAATTAGTGGGTTTAGTCTATCTGCAGCAAAATAAGGCTCTGCAGAGAGCTGAAAAGCCTGGCAAATGGCCAAGACTCACTAAAAATTTAATTTGATTTTAGCAGGCATGAAGTGTTTGTAAAATTCAGGAAATCCTTTCTAAACTCTCCGGCTACTTGATCTTTCTGATCACTCAGTTTAGGGCAAAAGAGGAAAAACCCACAGTGCTCGTGCGCTAATTGAACTCCTGAGCTTTCATCCTGCAAAGCAGCCCGGCGGGCTCAGGGATCTCCCGCAGAGCCGGTGGGCACGGGCACCATCCCTGCTCTGCCAAACACAGCAGCTGCACGGCACAGTCCAGCTCCAGCGTGGCCGTCACGCAGGTGGAGACCCCCATCCCTGCATACACACCTGCATCTCCCTGACGCTGCCAGGGTGGTAGTACTCGCTGTGCTCCGAGGCCAGCAGCGCCTGGCACAGGTTGAACTTCTGGAAGTTGAGCAGGGAGGAGCACTTCTCATCCGGGATCTCCTCCTTGGCCATCCAGTAGACGGTGGTGAGGACGGCCACCTTCGCCGGGTTCACCTCCACCTTGATGAGCGAGCGCAGCTCGGGGTGGCCACGGACGCGGGTCTCGAAGGCCAGCTGCTCCCGGTTCACCGCCAGCGCCTGGCGGTGCGCGCCGGAGGTGACGTGCCGCAGCAGCGCGTGGCGCTGGAAGTTGTCCGTGCCCACGGTAAAGGCGTTTTCTGCTTTACCGTGCTTGTTCTTCACCAGTGCCTGCCGACACTCTATGCAAAACATGAGTTTCCTCTCATAGTCAAACTCCAGCCAGGTAAATTCTTCCTTCCAGTGCTCATTGAAATAGCGTTTACACTTTTTATTGGAATTGGAAGTTTCCCCAGCTGGTTTTTTCCCTGGAGGCACCATACTGCTGTGGCAGGGAAATCAAACACTACGGTTGAACTGCACCGTGCCTTGAGGAGCAGCCTGCACATTTAATTTAGCAAGAAGGTCTATTACCACTCTCCTGGTCCAACTGGAGATGAAAGAGACACAAGGGAAAGGGATTAGGACCCTGCAAACCTCAGCTGGAACTCAGCAAAGGGCTGTGGTTGCACGGCGATAGTGGCACGGTGACAGCAGCAGTGACAGCAGTGCTCAGGGCAAGCCAGGCTGTGCAACATCTCCAGCACCACACGGGGAGATCCCAGCAAGCACCTCATCAGCATCACCAGAAGCTCTCGGTGTCACTGGTGGGACTGGCACACACACACAGAGTGAAGTTACCACAGGAACACGCACTCGCTCACCCCCGGAGCAGCCTGCCCACTATGCTGGGGCTGGCAAAGTGAGGCAGGCTCAGCACTGGCTGAAATGCCCAAAAATGAGTGTACAGCCCTGGAGGAGCAGCTCCCGCTACTGGCAGTGAGTTCCAGGGCCCCAGAGCTGAGCAAGGGTGACTGAAAGACAGCTCAGACACATGTCCTTGTGTGCACACGTGTGCTCTCAGTCCTGCCTGGCTTGTCTCTATCCCAGGGAATTGCCAAAGCCACGGCAGGTCCCAGGGCAGCGGGGCCATGCTCTGCACATTCAGTGCCAGCCCAGTGTCCCTCCCAGGGGGTGATGCATTGGATCCACTCCAGGCCAGACTCCCAAATATCCACTGAGCTTGAGGCTGCAAAGCACTTACACATGTAACCAAACCAGGACCCAGGAAGGGCTTAAGCAATGACTTGACCCCCTCCCTACACTTCAGCCCCACACAGTCTGATCCTCACATTCCTCTAAGAACTGGATTGAAAATCCAAACTGAGCCTTTGATAAAGGTGGTGGACAGAGGAGGAGGGAGCACCCCACTCAGTGTGGGGAATGGGGAGGACCAAAACGCAAAGGAAAAAAGAAAGAACATGGACACTCAGCAGCAGGGAAACTGAGGAATACCATCAGTCCATGTGACTTGCTGAGAAACCCACGAGGAACTTGGGGTTTTTCTTAAGAACAAGCCTGCAAACCAGAGCCGTTACCACAGCTCTGTGGGAGCAGGGGGAAGGAACCCTCACAATTTAGGCGTTGGAACACCACGACTCCCAGCGCTGGGAACACCCACTCCCACGGAGCCGGGGCTCCCCGGGGTGCCCTGGGCAACGCTGGCAGGTGGCTCTGGAGTGACAGGCACCGCAGCCGCCTGGCACGACGGCCCCATCCCCGCGTCGGGCGGGCATCGAACTCCCTGGCTGCAACGGGATGGTGCATGGCCCCGGGGGTGGATTCCTGTGCTCTTTTTCCGTCACTGACCCCATTCGTTCCTAAGCCATCCCCACAGCCCCTCCTCCCCACCCCCAGCACTCGCTCCAGCAAAAACTGCTGCCTTGGAAAGAAAAACAACAACAACAACAAAAAAAGGCAGCAATTAGTGTGTGGGATGCACGAGGCCGGGGGGTTTGGGATGGAGCAGAACACCGCAGCATCCCTTCCCGCAGCACCCCTTCACACAGCACCCGTGGTGCTCCGGCACCAGCCCAGCACCCCTCGCTGCTGCTGCCCACCGGGAAGAGCAGCACTGCGTATCGCGGGGGACTCGGCAGCAGCTCGGGATGGGGGTCACACTCCGGTCCCCCCACCAGCCTGCTTCTCCCCGCGCCGGGAAGTTCAGGAAGGGTCAAGATTTACTTGTGAGAGGACAAGCCGCAGTCCTGACCCTCGTCCCTGGTGCACCAGCCCTCCTAGCTGCCTTTCCCCCGTGCCCGTGAGGGTGAGCGGAGCAGCCCCAGCGCCCAGCCCAGCGTGCCCACCCCGCTCACCCGCCCCTACATACGTACCATGGAAAGGCTGCCATAAGCTTTGGGGTGGGGGGGCTTGCAAACTTCCCAGGATTTTGGTTTTTAAATAGGAAAAAAAAAAAAAACCCAAAACAACCTAATTAAAAAACCAAACCCAGCCAAGCAACGCAAAGCCAAAAATAAAACAAAAAGCAGCGGGCTGTTTGGGAGGCGGCGGCACCCCCGGCCCCGCAGCCCCCGCGGCCCCGAGCGCGGCGGCTGCGGGAACAAAGCCTGCGGCGGCCGCCCGCGCTCACGGGAGCACGGGAGCAGCCATCTTGCTGCGAGGACTGTCTGGCTCACGGATGCTCCCGGCAGCCCACGGCGGCAGTGGCCACTAGCGGTGGCCAGGACGGGGAAGGTCGCGTGGCCGTGGCCGGGCCACGGGGACAGCGGATGTGGCGGCTGGGCCATGGGCTCCGGCCCCTAGGGGAGGGGGAGCGCACGGTGCCGTGCCCTGTGCCTGCCGCTGGCTCACCTACCGGGACTCCTTCCCCCAGGGTGCGAGGGGCGGTGGGCACCCCCACCCTGGGTCCTGGGCACATGTAGCAGGATGAACTGCAGGAGCGTTTGCATACAGCCAGGATGGGGGTCTGGGTTTGGGCAGAGCCAGGACCCCAGTGCCCCGCGAGCAGCCGTGTGCAGGGAAGTCCCCAGCCATGGACACAGAGTTTCGTCAGGATTCAGGTCTGAGCCCTTTAGGGAACACCACGAGGTGTTCCTGTTTACCTGTGCTCCTGGTCCATAGTTGCAGAGCTGGGGCTGAAACCAACCCCCTTGTCCCAGGGCTCCCTAACGAGTAGAGGCGCTTCTCCCATTCCAAAAAACTTTCTTTTAGCAATAAATGCAGGCGAAATTTAGGGCCCCTCAACTACTTCTTGAAAGAGATTTCTCTCAGAGTGCCATCTCTGCTTTCCCCAAACAAGGCTCCTGAGGACACTGAAATCCCAAGGGGCACCAGTGGCCCTTGATGGGAACCCAACTCCTCATTCCTCAGCACGTACCCCGTGCCTGGGAGCTGAAGGATGCTCCCACCCAGACCCCCCCTTCTCCAGGTCAGGCCATGAGGAGGGATGTGGCCTACCGGAATGTGCCTGGATTAGGGGCTGCATTGTACCTGGCTCCGGCTGGCTCTGCAACAGGGGGGTCTGGCAGCCCCCAGTGAATTCCTCTCTTTAGGCTCCTGCACATATCCCGGGGGCAAGAGGCTCTTCCTGCGCTGGGCACATTCTTGCCCAGCCACCTCAGCCCAGGGTTAATGAGAGCAGGAGGTGGTGAAACCAGAGCCGGCTCCTGGGGTGAAAACAAGCCCGATTTATTCTTGTGCTAATGCTGCGAGAAAAGAGGATTGAGGCTTTTTAATGAGTTTTTAGGCAGGAGTCTGCTGCATCCCCTGGTCCCATTATCCTGAGCAAGACTGCAAAGGTCAGCAGCCCTGAGTGAGCAGTGGCTGGGGCCAACCCCACTTCCCATGAAGACCCCTCAACTGAGCCCCTGCACTGGGATCCACCAGGACCAGTGGACTCCGGACAGGAACACGCTTGCTCTGCCTGCTCCATGCAAGGGGCATGGCTTAAACCACTGATCCTTTCTGCCCTGCACACCCATTCCTGCTGGAAGCCTCAAGCTTTAACATGAATTTTGGGCAGCATTTGCAGAATGTCCCTGACCCTGCTGAGCACCCCGCCCTCACACAGCTGCCAGATGTCAGACATCCTTCCTAAAGGAACTGAAGTGGAGATACTTCTGTTTACCCCCATGAAGCAGCAGCCACCTTGGCTCAAGCCGATTGTTGCTATTTTTCCCCACCATGCCGTGCCTGGGGAGCTGGGTGGGCAGGTGCCTCGGCACACCAGCACATCCATCATCCTTGCAGCACGAGGGTGGCAGCAGCCATGAGCCACTGTTTCCATCTGAGCCCCAGTTTCCATTGGAGTCCCATGCCTGCAGCAGCCAGAGCAGACCCCAAGCACATAGCTCCCACAAGGATGCTCTGGGCCAGTCCCTGACCCCCCTTCCAGCACTCCAGCCCCACATCCATGGATGGGTTGCCTGAGGGTTTCTTACTGCATCTCTAAGAAGCTGAACAGAAGAGACCAAACCCAGCCATATTACCCCAAAAGATTTTAAATCCCTGAGTCCAAAGATATTTATGAGATTTTGTTTCCATCCCTGCTCTAAGCCAGTCAGGCTCTGGAAAGTGACGCACACACTTCCCGCAGGGAAGTAGAGGTGCTCGGTGTTCCCAAAGCTGCTGACCCCAGGGAGCCCCATCCCTGCGCAGCCCCCAGTTCTCCTGCCCACCCACCTTGCTGTGCCTGGCCCCACTAGCCCCCCCCACCCCCAGCCATCGCAGGGCATGGGGTGGGAAAGACCCAGCACCCTGCCGGTCCCTGCTCACCCTCTGCACCCAACCCCCCCAGCTGTGACAGCCCCCAAAATGAACTGGGAGCATGCACGGGAGCTGCCTGGTCACATCCCTCGCACCCGAAGGTGGTGACAGCTCAGTTCAATCTCTGCTGTGTGTGGCGGAGCGGGGAGGCTGCGAGGAGCCGCTGTCTCATGTGGGAGAGAGCACCCGGCACCGTGTCAGCTCAGCCAAATTAAAAATACTCCTGCAGCCCCCGGGCTGGTGCCTGGACGGGCGGATCTGGCAAGGACAGTGTCAGCAGGATCTGCAGAGACTGGAGGGACACAGCGAGGAGAAAGTGCTCCCACGCAGGGAAGGGGATGAGGCATATGCTGTGGGACCCCAGTACTTCCCAGCTGTGTCCCAGCTCTCCTGCACAAATCAGGGTACTTGGGGGGCTGTTCCTGCTCTGCTGGGGGGGCCTGCCCAGCACCACTGTGGGCACAGAGACTCTGGCTCCGGCACACTCAGATCCTTGTGGAGGGGCCTGGGTGGGCAGTGGAGAGGGAACCATGGGGTGCTACTAGAGAAGAAGGCCCCCCACTTGCTGACTGGGGACATCCCTCCACCCCACAGCCACTGCCAGCTTGTAGGATGCTGCCTCGTGCCTCCTTCCCCTGCACAGCCTTGTCACAGCCTTCAGCTGCGTGACTGCAGCTGGCAGGGAACAAGCCTTGAAATAAACTCAGATGACATCCCTGCAAACTCTGGACATGGCCACAACAGGATTACTGGGCTGGGGAGGGGGGGCCTGCTCATCTCTCCCCGCCGGCAACCCCAACTCCAGGCTGAGGCTCCTCGAGCAGCAGCTGAGAAGGGCAAAGCCCTTTTGTTGAGGAGCAGAAGTAGGGCCAGGGTGATCTCCCTCCCTGGGCTTCCTCCAGTCCATGCACCTGGTCCTTGGGAAGCAGTTCAGCTCCCCAGGAGCCATAGGGAGCATCACCCCACACCACTGATGTCAAAAACAGCTGCTGAGGAGCAAAACTGGACATGGGTCTTGCTCTACCATGCCTCTTTTCCTCCCCCATCCACAAGCATTGAGCCCAACTACCTTTGAATTTTAATTCCCAGCTCTCCCCATCTGCCAGGTAATGATCTGAAAAACCAGCATTTAGGAATGCCTCCCCCAGCAGAGGCCCCAGTCGGCTTGGTGTGCCCTGTGTCATGGCCAGCACTGCTGCTGGGGCTGGTGCAGCCCTGCCAAGACCCCACTGAGTTCCACCACAGGTACTGAGGGGCTTGGGAGGGATGTGGGCTCACCCTGACCAAGGCAGTGGAAAGGAGGTGGCAAGCACTGGACCCTGATCTGGGCTCCACTGCCTACAGCCCTGTCTGTCCCTCCCTGGGTGGTGGGGGAGAGCTCAGGAGTGCACCGGAGCCCCAGATCAGTTCAGCCTTTATTCTGGACACTGTTTAAATTGTAAAAATTACAGCCAAGTCCAATTTATTACAGCCAAGGAACGGCTGACAAAAATGAAAAGGGAGAAAAGCTCCTCAGATTGATGCTTTCTCACCATTCCAGTGAAATAACCAATTTAGAACAAATTAGGGGCTCCCGTCTCTACCAGCCTTTTGAATTGCCTCCAAGCCAACGCACATTTTTCATAGTGCAGTTTCTTCCATTAGCAGTGAAAATTAATGATTTCTATTATTGAACCACCTGAAGGCAGGTGCCTCCCTCACACAGCCAGGGCTGGGCGGGCACGGAGCCCCTGGAGAGCCAAGACCCACGAGGAGACAGACAGGCTCAGAGAAAAAAAAGTGACGTGGCCGGGGCCACCTGGTAGGTCGGTGGCAGAGCCGGGCTCCAGCCAGTGGCCATTCCTACTGGGCTGTCCCCGCTCAGCAGTGCCATCCCAGACACGCCAGAGCAACACACACAGGCCATCGTGGTGACACCCAAACCACTGCACGTGACGGTGTCACAGCTGTCCCCAGTAGCCCCCGGCAGTGAAACCAGATGGGCTCCAGCCAGTCCCAGCTCTGCTCAGGGAGGGGGGAAAGGGGAATTGCCCCATCTGCAGGGGCACCCACCAACTCAGACTTAAGGGGGGCAAGTCCCAGGGGGCCAAGAGGGCTTTCAATCCCAATCCACCCCCATATTCCCCCTCCCAAGTTTTACAGAGGCCAAAGCTCTTCGCCTCCCTCGCCTGTTCTCTGCACCCAGCATTACTCCCTGAGCACAGCTCCCCAACTGCTGAAGCATGTAACCCCCTCATCTCAGCTGCCCCACAGCCAGGCTGGTCATGCCCAGGTTTTGGAAGATGACACACATCTGTCATTAGTTTTTAATTAGATTTTTATTTCCTACCTCTAGTATTTCGTTGTAATTTCCGCCACTCCTACCCAGGCCGTGCTAATATAATCGCTCTGGAGGAGAGTGGGAGCAGCCAGCCCACTCGTTCCAACATCCCGCTCAGGAAAGGCAAAAAAAAGCAATCTGCTAAATCCCCAGCCCCTGCAGTCATTACAAGCTCGGGGACATCAGGTGGGTGCTGAAACAAACCATCAAAGCCTCGGTGCTGGCAGCACCTGCCAGGAGCATCGGCACTGAGAAACTTCAAAAAAAGTTCACATTTGCTCAAAATACTTGTTAGCAGCTCATTATTGCAGCAAGGTGAGGCATAATTAAAAATGGACTAAAGAGATTTGTGAATTATATCCTCGGTTTGATGCTGGAGACGCAGTGATATTTTCTAGCCCACATCATCCTAGAGGTCAAGATTAGATGACAGCTTGGTCTAAAAATACTCCAAAGGGGAGGCTGAGGCTGTTGCAGGAGGTCGGAGCCCCCTGTGCCACCCCCCCAACAGTGTTGCTCAGGGTTGAAACCACGGGACAGATGTTTCCCACAGGACATTGTTTGGAGCAAGCCCCAGGAATAAAAACAACCACTGCACTTACAGGGAAATCCACCCAAAACAACCACAGGGAAAGCTCAGTCCCACCATCTGCCAAAGGAGCCCCAAAGCCAAACCCAGCAACTCAGTGGGTCCAGGCTCCCCACACTGTTACCCCCACAGCTCCCAAGAGGGCTGGAATCACCATGCATGCACTATCTGACCACCACATTCTTCCACCTGGAGCAACATGGTCCTGGCATGGGGATCACCAGAGAGCCTAGGGCACTGCGGGGTCAAAATTGAAGCTTTAGTGGCTGTTCAATGTTTCCTCCATATCTGAGACCACAAAGTGAAAAGTAAGCTCTGGGGTTGGTTTTTAATTTGTCTTTTAAGCCTGCTTTGCCTGACGAGTATTTCAGATAAATATCCCGAGTAGTGTTACACATTCCAGAGATACAGGGAAAGACAGTTCAGAGAAAAGATTGTGTTTCAAACTATTAGAAAAATTAAATTGATCCACGGGAGACAGCTGGGGCTGCAGCCACCCCAACGTGGGCACCCCGGCACGGCCCCGACCGATGTGCCAGGCCAACGACATCCGTGTTCCTGGCCTGGCTGCTCTCCGGCAGCCACAGGCACCCACAGGCACACGCCAGCGACACGTTACCAGAGGAAGGCGAGTGCATGGCAGCCTGCAGACGTGCCTGTGCTCACACGGATGTGCACACCACATGCATACGGACACATGTGGGGAGACGCAGCACCGCTGCCCACAGGGGCGTGCGGGACCCGTAGCTGCCAGCAGCCAGGGGCCACACTCCCTCCCCGGCGCCTGCTACGAAGTTAGCACTGATAATAACAAAGCCACTAAAATTACCAGCCCTGAATCCACATGAAATGGGTCCGAGAACACTGTCATATTCTGTTTGCTGCTGCTGCTCCGGTTCTTGAGCCTGCGACGGCTAAGCCTGGCCATGGAGCTCCACCACCAGCCACTGGTCACCCTGGCCGGTCACCCTCGCAAGGACATTGCTGGTCACTCCCCCCAGCCTCATTTCACACAAAACGCATCAAACATTTGCATCACAGGTGCAGCAGAAACACAAGTTGGAGCTGACACCCAGACAAAGAGCAAGGGCAAAATCCAGCCCCGTCAGCACACAATCTTTTCCCTCCTCTTTTTGCAGCCCTGGGAAAAATCAATAAGATGCAGTGAGTCAAACTCAGCTTGAATCCCGTAAGTAATTAGGATTAGCAGGCTGGGAGCCGAGGGAACAGGCTGCCTATGTGCTGGGCAGGGAGGGACCATTTTGTGGGTGTAGGGTTCAGTCTCAGCTGATGCAAATAACACAAGCAGCTCTTTAACGGGGTTTTCGGGCAGAACAGCAATAGGGAAATGGGAACAACGTGATTTGCTTAAAAACAAGAAAATCGCATGAGGAAAATTTGGGATGCCAAGCCCTACTGGGAACAGGACGGGGACCCCACAGGTGAATCAATATTTGAGTTTGATACTGAGCCCATTCCCAGTCCCTCGCTCTGAGCCCGGACTCCTCGAGTACCACATATGCCCGGAATTCTTTCCCGGCAGCAAATAACCCACCTCAATGTTTCGCTATTCAGACTTAAGTTTATGGCCAAAATCGCAAAGTGAAGAAGAGACCCCACACACAGCCTGTGCAGAGCTATCAGAAAAATAAGAACCAAACCGGTGTTTTTCTGTCCATAAAGAACAGCTCAGACCCTGATTTAGCGCTCTTTCCTTCAACTGAAGGAATTCAGCAGAAGCCGGGAGCGCTCGAGCCGGGGCCGTGCGGAGCGGAGTAGCCGCGGGACAGCGGTGGGTCCATACCGCGGTCCTTCTCCGCCAGCCCCACTGGCCCCCCGACCCCGGAGCCCCGCGGCTGCCCCAGTCCCCCTGCACCGCCGGGCGCCCGCTGCCCCGAGCACCGGCTCCGCCACCGGCGAGCTGGGGGATGAGGGAGCCGTGGGGGGAGAGAGATGGAGGGCGACGGGGAGAGATGGGGCTGCGGGAAAGTTGCGTTTCACCCACCTAGAAGCATTTTGGATGCGGCTGCGTCGCCTCCGCGCTGGTGGTGCCTCCCGTTCGCCGGGCAGAGCTGCGGGCAGGGCCGAGCGGGCGCACCCCGGCTCCGCCGCCCCGCTCACTGCCGCCCCTCGCCCCGCGTCCGGCCCCGCCTCGGCCCCGCAGGAGCGCGGGGGGAGAAGCTGCCGGAGGTGCCGGGTATCAGCGTGGAAATGGGCGGGGGGAGCGGACAGCCCCCGCCCCGCACAGCCGCCCCCGCGCCGGGGCTGCCCGATCACCGAAACTTGGAGCGGGAGGAGGGAACCCTCAGCGGCTCCGCTGCACCCCCGGGGCTCTCTGTGAGCGTCCTCCAAGGGCACTGCTTTGGGGTGACACCTGCCGAAATGCCCCGTGGGTCTCCGCCGCGGGGTTTGCTCAGGGAGGGGGAGATTCAGCGGCAGCCACCCACCCCGACCCCCGGGAAAGGCTCCCCAGCAGCAGGGACCACCTGTCCCTGCCCAGCGGCCGTGGGTCCCTGCCCCATTCAACCCCAGCCCTGAGCCCCGAAACACACGGGGTCTGACCCAACCATGGCATCAGCTTGTGGGGTGGCACGAGTGGACACGGGCATCCTGGCCCGGGTGGGGGACTCATCCCAGCCCCCTGTGTCTGGGGTTTTCATGAGCCCAGAGCCCACTGCCCTCTCCATCAGTTCATCAGCAAAGGCTGCGGCATTTGGGCTCCAATGGCAGGACCTTCTCTGTGCTAATTTTTTGCCTCTTCTTGGGAGGGGAGGCTCATGACTTGCTTACATTGCTGCCCTTTAAATAGGGAAATGATGAAAAACCTGCTTGTGAAAAGGGGAAACAATCTCCTCCCCTACCTCCCTGAAAGGGAGACAAGAACAGGGAAGGAATTAAATATTTCCCTCAAGTGAAACAATTCAAGGAGTTGGGCAGAAACCGCTGGGCCATAAGCAGAGTGAAAATGAAGATGTTAAACCATGAGATGCTGAAGTCCTTTCCCACGTGCCACAGCCAACCAGGCACTTTTGGGGCAAATTACAGAATTTTGGTGCTCAAAAAAGTGCTAAAGCCATCAGGACCCTGCTGGTGCCAAGCCAGGGCACCCCATGGGTCCTTCTTCCAAACCCCACCCTGGCTCAGCTGGCACCAGGGCAGCACTGGCAGAGCCCTGAGCAGGGTGTTGCTGTCAGGGTCGTTAACAGCAGCAGTAAGTTTAGCCGGGGCACTCGCTAATCCGGGATTGACAGCTGGCCCCGCGCGCCTGGCCCGGCCTCCCGCAGGCTATTTAAACCCGATATTAATTTGTTTAATGTCATCAGCAGTTTGGTGTTACTGCAAGGAGCGTCGAGCGGAGGGAGCATGGAAATGTAAAGACTGGGAGAAGCAGGGGGCTGACAACCATATGATGGCTGTTCTCCTTTTCCCCAGGATAACCACAAGCCACGAGCTAGTCTGGCATCTCCTGAACTCCAGCCCTGCTGGCAAGGACCGGCTGGACCACTGCACAGCCCTGACCCCTGCTCCATCCTCCATCACTCTTGCCCCCCAGCCCTGACCAGCCCCTTGAGTTCTACCCAGCAATTCCATCAATAAATCCTCTCCCAGCTCCAGCTCATGCTGCATTTATCCCAGCCAGGCGGGCTGGTCCTGGCTGGCATCAACATGGCTGAAAGGGCTTGAGCTGGAGTGACACGGAGGGGTGGGAGCGAGGGAACAGTGGAGTGGGATGCTGGGCTTTGTGGCCAAGCCTTTGAGGCCAGCTGGAGCAGGGGCTAATTGCAGGTGTTGATTACATCCCCTGCCATTAACGCCTCCGGCCCTCCCTGCCCAGCCCAGTGGATCACTGGAATTTCCCAGCCCCGCAGTGTGGGTCCGTCCAGTGCATAACTTGCTAAATTTGTCCGTGTACCCCAGTGCTAGCACAGGGCAGCAGCACAAACCCTCCCACGGGGCCCAGACCCATGTCCCCTCCTGGTGGTGCCGCCAGCTGCCCCACATCCTGGGGAGCAAAGGCTGTGACTGCTGCTCCCCGCAGACTCCGCTGCGGGATTGAGCTGTCGAAGCATCTTCCCTGGAGTGGCTGAGAAGGGCACCCACCACCCTGTGGAAGGCACTAAAAAACCCCTAGAGCCAACGTGGTTCAGATGCCACAGCCCCTCGCAGTCACCACTTTCCAACACAGGTTGATATCCACATGCAGGACCCTGATGGCCAAGCACCCCCAGAGTGCAGGGACGGAACCAGAGGGTTCCTTGTGAAACGGCGCCAGCTCCCAGCCCACAGCCTGCAGCTCATCACACACATCTCGGGAGAGGCAGGTCCCAAACACGCGGTCAGGGTGGGGGAGCGTTTGCCAACAACCACCGTAGAGCCGGGCTTGCTTGGGCAGGTCTGCTCGAGTCACACGTGTGGCTCAAAGGGAGAGGGAGGGCAGGGAGGTGGGGAGGTTGGGGCACTAATATCACAAATTCGCTGGGCTTTTTGTCAGGACAGACTCCAGGAGCCACAAGAGAACGATTACTCTGAACCCTACTGAGGGCAGTGTTAAACTCTTCGCTGGCTGAGGGACGTCCAGGACAGGCTCTTCCCAGCCTTAGACTCCAGAAGCAACCCGGCAAATAGTGACTGGAACAGGGCAATGAACACA
>WBMZ01016579.1:0-20531 GCA_013400975.1 Atrichornis clamosus | reverse complement strand
GCCGCCGCCGCCGACTGCGGCCGCCCCCGCCCCCGCCGCTATAAGGGCGGAGGGGCCGCGGGGGGAGGGACAAGGACGGGCCCGGCCCAGCACCGCCCCCCCTGCGCCACGTGCGCCCCGCCGGGGCGCCCCCCCACTCCACGAGCCCCGCGACCGGCGGGCTCGGCCGTGCGTCCCGGCACGTACCTCCCCGGCCCCCGCGGGCCCCCGGTGTGACGGGAGGCCGGGATGGATGGCCCTGCCCGGTGCAGCGACAGCGCGGGGCTTCCCAGAGCTTGTCCCACGGAGTGACTCGGCGTGGGAGTTCCCCTCCTTAGGCAGGAATAGGGGGTCCCCCTGCCCCTCACTGCCGGGTCCTCATCCCTCCCGGGTGTCCTGGCCCCACTTCCAGGGTTTCTAGACCCCCGCGCTGAGGTCTTGGCTCCACTCCTAGGGGTTCTGGCCCCGTTTTTGGGATCCTGGCCCTGCTCCTAAGGGGCCCTGGCCCCACTCCCGGGAGTCCTGGCCCTACTCTTGGGGCGCCTGGTCTGCTCCTGGGGGTCCTCACCCCACTTCTGGGGTGCCTGGCCCTGCCCTGCACCCTGTCCTTCGGGTGCACAATGCTCCACAGCGTCTGTATTAAAACCCATCAGCATTTAAAAAATCCATTAAAATTAAAATACTTCACCTGACAATGGTGCTTTATGTGTTCACTACATTTCCAAGCGTTGCCAGCCCATGCTGGCAGCTGCACTCCCATGAAGGTAGGGACACGCTGCCGGGGGGATACATTTGTGGTGGATCACAATTATTTCAGCTGGACCTGTGTGCCCAGGGATGTGGAAGAGCTGGATGCCCTCACCATTCCCCTCGCGATTTTTGCAGGTCAAAACAGTCCTGGGCTCTGCATGCCCAACACCTCGGTGTGCAAGAGAGGCTCTTGTTGGCAGCATCTCCCCGTCCCAAGCAAAGCTCCTCATTTCTGGATGCAAACCAACCTGTGACAGCTGTGCATCCCATTCTTCACTCCCCACATGTGCCAAGTCCTGGACAAAGGGACTGTTACCTGGGAATGTTTTTCTCTGGCTGCTGTCTCCCAAAGCCTAATGACACTAATTGTCTTCTGGGTCGCATGTCTAATGCTTTAATTTGTTTTAGAGCTAAAAGAAGAGTGGTGTAGTGGTGTAGTTCAACTGGGAGCCAAGGGAGGGAAAGAAGGAAATAAACTGTGACACTCTGCAGATGGAGACAGAGAAGCTGCAGGGAGGTGTAAACGCTTCCATATAAAAGGAACCACTGCTCCTCCATCACAGGGAGTGCGGTTACGGGTGTGCTCTGAGCATGTTGAAGCACTGAATGGACCAGGTGCACTTGATAAAAGACTACAACCAACTCCTTCACCCACTTCTGAGGCGAGACACTGTAACCCGAAGTGGAGTGGGTGGAAGGATCCCTTGATCCATCTGTTCCTGTGTGACTGAGCAGGGAGAGGCCTGCGCTCTCTTTTGCTTAGGCAACAAGATAAATAGCAATTAAAAGTGGTAATCTTGGATCAAACTCAAAGTGCCGCTTGGTTCTGCTGTTCTTTAAGATCCTATCTAGGCTCAAGTGCTCTGCTCCACTGGGGCTGAGCAGTGGGAAGTGCTGCGGGGGGATCCCAGCTGGGACACGGGCTTCCAGTTTCCTTTGAGGAGACATAGCAGCACTGTGATGAATGAAGCCAGAGAGCGTGTCCTTCATCTGGCACTGATATGTGATGCCCCAGGCATGTGTGGGTTTTAGAGCAATGCACAAAACAAGAGGCCGGGGATGGCAGAGCTCAGGTGAGCAGGAAGCTGCCAGAGCATTGATGGGCTGGAGGGGCAGGTGAGACACTGTAGGACAGCTCTGCTGCTCCTGTTCCTGCTGCTCCTGCTGTTTCTCCATCTTATGGAAAGTGGGAAGGAGTCCTTCCTGCTCTGTGCTGCTGCATTTTTGTCTCCTTTAAAAGACGGATTTAATATTAATCCCATTAGGAATTTTTTCTTGTGAGGAAAACAGGATATTGTTTCAGGATATTGGGCAACAAAGCTGTCCTTGAAAAGCAACGCTAAGCAGCCTTGCAGTCCTGCTTCTGACTGCATTTGTTGTGGACAATAATCAAGTTCAACGTCCGGGACAGCCAGACCATTTCATTCCAGAATGTGAGAGAGGCCTCAGCAGAGCAATTTGGATTCAGGTTTTCTGTGTTCCATTGTAAACACTAAGGACCTCTAGTAATCTGCAAACATAATCACTAGCTCTGATTTCTCTTGGAATTAATGTCTCTAGCAGATGTAAAAGCCTAGCCCTCATCTGTCATGTATGCACATGTCCTGGTTGATAAGAGAAGTAACAACATTATTCCAAATCCAGGAATTATTGGAAATCTCTTGGGAAAATCTGTTCTATTGAGATATCCATCCTTGTTTCCTGACTAGGCTTTGGAAAAGGGTTTTCTGAACTTTTGGATACATATTTCACTTCAACTGAACTTCTAGGCTCTGAGTCTACCCCATGACAATGGATGGGGAAGAGAAGGCATCGGAGTGCTGTCCTTGGGGAACGTGCAGGTTCCCCAAGGCACGACATTGCTCAGGGGTGTGTTGGTGTAACAGCCTCTGTAATTGTTTACAAAATAATCTGCCTTAGGAAAAAAGGGCCTGCCGAGATGTTCAAAATGGCCACCAATGCCATGGAAAACCTTTGTGGTTGTGTTCATTTTTGTGCTCATTTAGGTCAACATTTTTTGCCTGTCTGAACTCCCATCGCTGATTTGCCCCTGCCTGTGTCAGGCTCACACACATGTTCGCCAGGGAGTCAGACCAGCACTTAAGAAGGTTGTGTCTCTCCAAAGCTGTTCCGAGTCCCTTGGATCCTGACACTTGTGATCATGTCAGAGAGACCTGCATTTGCCAGCATAAAGAGCCCAATACTTGTTACCTAGTGGCAGTGGAGATAATTTCTTATCAAAATTGGCTGTTGGGGAACAGTATGACCAGTGAGTGGTGAGACAGACAGTGATTTGGGTCATGAGATGATGTGAGGCCAGTAGAAAGAGGATAACCTCCCATAGACTTTCTCAGGAGCCCTGACCGAAAGAGACTGTTACCCCTGTGACGCCCAGGGGAAGGGAAGCAAGGAGGACGGTATGGGGTGGTGGCAGTCAGAGGCAAGTGGCAGCAGGTCAGCTCGTCCTGCTGTTCCAGATGAAAAGAGGGTAACTGTGCCCTCTAGAGAGCTTTGCCTGCTGCATTTGCTTTGGCCTGGCTTTGCTACATCCTGCCTAAGAAAGTGAAGGCTGTTCTGTGCCATGTGCTGGCTCCAGCCACATCCTGGCAGCTGCCATGCCTGCTCTTTGCTGCCAGGAGAGGCATCCTCTCCTTGGAGAGCTTGCCTAGAAGTAAGGGATCCTTGACCACGTGGAGACCACATGGCAAATGTTAAAAGATGTCACCATTGCTGTGGTCCTCCCTTGTCTCTTGCACTGTGCCTGTTCCTCATCCTCTGGGGTGAGTGCTCCCTGGCTCTGTTACGTGAGCCCCTCATGCTGCATCCTGCAGCAGCACATTACCTTTTGCCAAGGAGCTTATCTGGCACAAGAAATAGTATTGCTGTTCCCCCTACCTCTCCGTTCCTGGACCTAGAGTAAAGTGAGGCTGTTTGATGTCCTTTCGAATCCTAATTCAATGCTCTGTGAGGATTCACTCACGAGGGTCTCTGCTCACTCTTCAAGGAGTGTGTGGGCTGCTGTTCTTCCCTGCAGATTGCCATCCCATATGTTCCCAGTGTGATGACTTGTTCTTTCCACGTTCTTCTTCCTCATTTCCCAAGTGCTGGCTGCCTGACAAGCACATCTTGGCAGTGCCAGTCCTCTAAGCAGGTAACTCATTCTTTAGGGTCTATAGCCAGTGCTGCCAGTGCCTCCATGCAGGCAGAGGAAGGTGCTGGTGTTTCCTCTGGCATGAAGGGCTTGGGGGGTGAATCTCACCCCAGGGAGTGACAGCCCACTGGAATGGAGTATCACCATGGGCTGTAGGGGACACAGAGGAGATGCTGCTGGATGAACACCCAACTGCATCCCAGCCACACTGTTGTTGTCTTCAAGCTGGGGTCACCCAAACCAGTCTGACCAGCACAAGATCCTGTTCTGCTACACATACCAGATGCTGGGATCATCTTTATCCAAAAGCTTTCTGGCAGAGCTGGGGACCCCTGAGGCAAGAGGCAAGGGTACCGGGTCAGGCCACGGCGGTGGGTGTACCTCTCACCATGTCCAGCTGTCCCGTGGGATCGCCACTGTCCCAGAACATGCTGTTTTAATGACTCTATTCCTGTTCTTGAGGTGGGAAGGAAAAGGTGGGGGCTCTGCAAATAATTTAACCATATCCTGCACCAAATATCTTCATATGTCAATAATACTACCTCACCTGCATTTCATTCTCCCTTGTACCCCTGCCCAGAGAGCCTGTTTCCTCATGGTTTTAGCCTGCCTTGCATGATCCCTGGCTGTCAAGAGGTTGGTGGCATTCCTAGTCACCATCTCTTGATCTCCAAATAGGCTTCAGCACCTCTCCATCTCCATATGACACATCTTTAGGATCAGTTTCCACTGCTGATGGGTTTGGTGACTGGGCTACTTCTGGGAGGATGGTACCTTCAGTGAGCTCAAGGTGGTATCACCTTGGGGATGAGCTGGAGCTCCAGGCTGTGCTCCAGTTCTGGTCCTGCTTTGCAGCATCTACAGCAGCTGTTTCTTTGGGATATTGCACAAAACCAGGCTTCTCTGTAGTACTTGACATTTTTGGTCCTGCATGATCTCAGGGGAGCTTGGGGCACTCTCAGAGGTCTGAAGAGGAAGGGAAAGGACTGCAGGCAGCATGAGAGCCAAGAGGTTTGCCCAGCTGGCCCTGACACCTGTGGAGATGCTTCTCAGTTCCTGACCATGCTGGTTCCATCACCCAGTCACACAGGGTTGCCCACAGCACCAGGGGCAGCTATTCCTGCTGCCTCTGGTGACTGCCAGCCTCAACTCCCAGCTTGGTGGGAATCACCGGAGAGACCCACTTGGTGCTTTAGGACATGAATATGTGAAATCCAGAGATCCGTGGAGCAGGGTGGCACTGGTTACTGAGAAGGAAGAGGCTGAAACAGAGAGTCAGGGCGAGTGCCACGGGCCTGGGTATGAAACACCTCACTCCCAAACACGCTATCCCAAACACGGCCTCAGTCACTAACAGGCCACTCCTGCTGCTAAACAAGGCTGAACATTCCTGCCCCACAGGATACTGTGTGTATCTGGCCTGGCACTCCCCTCCCAAGCCACGACATAGCCAGGGATGACCACCAAGACGTTATGACTGCACAGGTCCCCAGGGAGTCAGCGAGCACTGAGACAAGCGCCTGCTGAGAACAGACAAAACACAACCCCCAGTATTTGTCCAGAAACCTGCCCAGAATTGCTTTGGCTTCTATGAGCCTGGATAATTATTTTCCTTAGGTATTTTTAAACTGGAGCCTGGAAAGTACCAGAGGGCTGGGGTTTCCTGGCTTTAGCACACAGATCGTGGACAGCATGGAGCCTGCTCCTGCCACTCCACCTGGGAGCCCTGACTGTTAGTGCAGCTGCACTGGGACAGCCAAGATGGCAAGCACTTGGGAAGGAAGCTGGTGGAGCAGGCCATGAGGGTTACCCCAGGGCGTGCAGCCCCCTGGGACTGAACAGCCGTGCGTCCTTGGGGGAGGCACTGAACCCTCTCCCTCTGCCAGGCCAGAACCTGTGCAGATCTCCATGCTGCGGAGCCTGGGCTGCTCCATGCTCTGTCAGGGAAGAAAGGCAGAAGCTGCAGTGAGGAAGACAGGGACATGCTCCCGTTCTCCTGCACCAGTAAGGAGAATGCGGAGCCCTCAGGTGAGCTCCTGGTGGTTCAGAATGGGTATCTGAGGAGCAGCATCTCTGGAGCCACATTTGTGTCTGTGGAGTGAACATGACCCACTCGTGGGGCTAAGGGGAGGCAGAGTGGGCGTTAGTCTGTGTGCCTGTCCCCTGGCATCCCTACCCAGGTGCTCTGACCCCTCTTACTCCCATGGATGGCAGAAGCATGAGACCATTCAGCTCCACTCTCCCTCTCTGGGCTGGCTCAGTACCTGAACATTCCCCCAGATTAACCCCCCAGAGCCTATCAGTAATGAAAAGAGAGAGCAAAGTGGCACTTGCACCACACTGTGCCAGCAACGCCCCAGCTGGAGCACCTGCCTATCTGTTCAAATGGCCAGCCCTGAACCCATCGGGCTGCAAGGAAGTGAGCAGGGGTGACAGGAAAGTCAACACTAGCAGTTTCTTCATGCCTGAATGTGTCAGTGCTGCTCTTCCCATCTTCCCCTCATTGGCAGGGCCCAGTGGCAGGATGGCCATGGTGTGCTCCCATCCTGGACTTCGAGCACATAACCTATTGTGTGCATATGTAAGTACATGTTTGTGCTGCTTGTTCCAAAACCCCTCTTGTTCTGTTCCCAAAGAGCCTGGACTGACAATGTCAGGAAAGTCTCTGTCCCCCTGGCTTTGTTTGACAATGCTTGTTTGGAGGAAAGATCCCTGGAGAGAAGCTCACTGCTGCTGCATACCCCAAGATAGGTTTGCTGCTGACAGGGAGCAGCCCCCAGTTGTGAGCAAGGAAGACACCCTGTAGGCTCTGCTCCCTCGCAGGGCCCAGCCCAGCAACATTCCTGACTCTGGGAAGAAGGGAGCAGGGAGCAGTGCCCATGTCTGGCTCGCTTGGAGACGGTGCTTTCTGAAGTGGGTCAGGTGCCTTCCCTGTACAAACACAGGCCTAAGTCCGGCACCACCAAAGTACACTGGCAGCTGGAGGCAGGCCTGGCCCCAGGACAGGCATTGGGGACTTTGTCTTCTGCCACCACAGAGACTGGGATTTCATGCCCTGCCAGCAGCAAGGCTCAGGGCAGGATGCAGGTGGCTTGTCCTTGGGAAGGTGCTGCTTCACTGCCACATTCACTACTTGTCAGCACCTGCCTCCCACCCCATCTCACTAGGATGCTCCCCCCACTCTGCCCACCCTACTTACTCTGCCCATTTTGCCCACTCTGCCCACTCTGCAGATCATCACAGAATCATAGAATCATAGAAATATTCAGGTTGGAAGGGACCTTACTTCCAACCCACCACCATGAACAGGGATGCCACCCGCTAGATCAGGTCCCACTTTTCTCTCTCTGAAATAGTGTTGTCCATAGCGGTGAATAGAAAGAAAGTTGGTTTGGGGAAGAAAATATATTTACAAACCCCAGGTCCTGCTTTCCAAGCTAATGTTACCAGAGATAAGGTTTGGACACTGTGAAGTGTCCATCAAAACTATCTCTTGCAGCAAATTCAGTCCTGCCTTCTCCGTGAGCTGTTTGTGTTGGACTTACACACAGTCTGGTGACTGAGCTCTACAGGCAGCAGGAATTACGTAAAGCAATTTAATGAGTCTTATGTGCAAGCCAGAACTGCTTCCTCACCTGGGCAGCTGCCCCATGAACTGACTTTTGACCCTCCGTGGTGGCACAACCATCCACGGCTCCACTGCTACATGGGCACAAGGTGGGTGCACTGTGCTGGCTCCAAAATCCCTCAGTAGAAAATCCTTGCAACAACCCCAGTTACAAATCCCAGATCTTCCATAATCAGAGAACAGGGTTAAATGTGCCTAATAAGCTGCTCATTCTGAATTGCCATTCCTGCTCTAATAATAGCTGATAAGCCAGTCTTTTGTGGGACAACAAACATTTCTGTTATTCCCAAAGCCCAGCTTGGGGATAAATAAAGCCAGCTCTTGTTTTAAGGCAGGAGGTCATGCTTCTTCTTAGGATAAAGGCGCTGCTACCCTTTCCCTGGTTTACAGGCTTAAAGGAGAAAAATGTATTGAGTTGACACAAAATATCAGAGAAAATGAGAAAATTAGAGCAGCAGCTAAAGACAAGTCAGACACACTGGCACTGAGCTCCATGCACATGTGTGTTTAGCAGATAATTTGTTATCGTTCCAGTTCAAAGTTAACCTTCTGGAAAGCTGTTGTGGGAGAGTTGGCTCATCTGCAGTGTTTCAGATTTCCGTGTTTCAGCTGGGCACAAACAAAGAAAAAAAACCACTCAAAAAGCTTGTTTTTGATTAAACCTGTTGCTGCTGGGTACAAATACTTATTTTCTGGATGGAAGTTCATTAGGGCACAAGCACCAAACATGATTAATCACACCATGCCCACTGCCATGGCTCTGCTGGTGGCAGCTCTCGAAGCTGCCCTGTGATTCTCACTTCCCCATCCTTTGCTGGAGGGACAAGGGAGGAGGAGGAGGATGACAGTTTCCTGCCACCCTCTGCCTTGTGGGATCCAGGCACCAGCCCTGGTGGGCTGAGGTCTCAGATTCCCACACTGGCCGCTCTCCCCTCCCAGCAGTGCCCTGAGTCCCACTGAGTCCCTGTTTGGCTCCGGGTGCCCCAGTGCAGGGACACAGGGACGGTCTCCATCAGCCCCATCTCGTCAGGGCCGTGGCAGGAAGCTGTGGTCAAGGCTGTTTGTTTGACCCAGCTCATCTGCTATTCTTGCACACCTCGCGGGGGTGAGCTGTGTTTTCACTGCCTCAGAGACAGGATTTGCTTCTGTTTTGCCTTGGAAAAGCAGCCAGCCGTGGTGCAGGGAGCAGGAGGACAGGCATGTGGTCTGGGCTTGCAGGAGATACTTGTCGCAGGGCCAGCAGAAGCCGCAGATCCCGCTCCCAGGTCTCCTGCAGCATCCCAGCCCCCTCTGCCTTGTGGAACACCCTAACCATCCTCCCCCGAGATGCCTGGCACTCAGGTCTCCCAGGATGGAGAATCTCCCTCTACGGGTCTGAGCTCTGTTGGAACTAGCCTAGCACCCCTGCTGCGTTCCAACCTGCATGGCTGCCTCTCACCTCTGGCCCAGGAGCCCAGGCTGGGGATGAAACCCCAGCCCCAGTACCACCAGGGCAGTAATGGTCACGCTGCCACCTGCCAGTGTTCCTCCTGCACCAAGAGGATCAGTGCCACAAAGCCACAGCACCATGTCCCAGCCTCTTGTGTGCCTTGGATAACCCCAGGTGCCAGCTGGAACCAGCTGCCCTTGACTAACTGACCCCCCTCCTCTGCTGTCTGGTCTCAGACCAAGCCTCAGCAAAGGTACATCCAGGGCAGGTCCTCATGTGTCACCAGCCGTGGCCACAATAGGGCTGCGCATGCACGTGGCTGTGTAATGCCATAACGAGATTACCCTGTGACATGATGGCTGTGAAATAATCCACAGTATCATTCAGTAAATCCCAGGATCCAATTACCTTTTCACATGACACCCCTTCCTGGGGATGGGAAGGCCAGGGGGCTGCAGCCCAGTGCCCTGCCCCTCCAACAGCTTCTCGCTCAGCTCCTCCGCTCCCCTGCACCTCTCTGCCTCCGTGTCATTTAAGATTATCAGAGTTTGTGTTTCTCGGCAGGAACCCTGACCCTCTGCCAGGCTCTGTTGTGTTTTCTCGGCTGGCTGTTCGCTCCCCAGCACCACTCTGACCCCCTGCCCAGCCAGCCTCGAATCCCTCGCCACCCCGGCAGCACCCGAGCCGCCTGAGCTGCTGCTCGGCTGGCTCAAGCGGCGATACCAGCCTGCTCAGGGTGGGGCAGGGGCCAGTCTGGCTGGCTGCGTGTCCACAGGATACGAGAATGCTGAGCACGCTGCCGTGTTGAACCCGGAGAGCTCCAGCACGCACCCTGCCTCCCACAGCAGCACTGTTGTTTGCAAACATTTTTTTTCCAGGGCCTTCTCCTTGTCCTGGCAGCTGCTCTCTGTAGCCAGCAGATCCCTTTCTGCAAGAATAAAGCCTGGGGCACAGGTACAGCCGCACTCAGCGGCCCGACAGCGGTGCCAGGGCACGCACGATGCACCGCGGCCGGCTCAGCGTGCTCCACTGCGGGCGCCACGGTCTCTCCTGGCCCTGGCAGGCGTTCAGACACCAGCGCTGCTGCCAAGCCAGGCAGGGAGTGTGGCCAGCTGCAAATTTCGGCTTCGTTTTTGGAGCCTTTGAATCGCTGGCCAGCCGCCAGGGTTGTTATTTGTTAGTTTAAGTATTTTTTTCCCAAGTGAATTTCAAGCTGGCAAGAGGAGCCGGGCAGAGGGAACTTGGCAGGGGGGCCTTCGGTATCCTCAGTGCGGGGGGAGCAGGGGTGAGGACAGGATGCTGTGGAGTGGTCCACCCTGCCCAAGAGACTCCAGGCAGTAGGACAGTTGGCTGCAGCGGTGCTGGCAGAGCCTTTGCATCAGGAAACCTTTAGTTTCACATCCCTTGTGGGAGAAAACAGCCAAAACTCCCACTTATGGGGCAGAATCCATGGACCAGCCTGTCTGGAGCTGTCTGCACCTCTGTACATCCCTAACGCTGCACGGGCCTCAGTGAGGTGTCAGAGGCTGTGACCCCAGGCACGGATCCCTGAGGTGAGCAGGGGATTCATATCACCCATTTCTGCCTGAAAGAAAACGCGATCCCACTTGAGCCAGGGCTGAAGCCGTGCCGTGGGGTCTGTGTCCCAGCTGAATGCTGGAGCCCTTGAACCCTAGCTCTAGTCCTGCTCTCTGCTGCCATGCTGTCCACCCAGCCTCTGGCAAAGGGGGATATCCTGAGCTGCAGGTTTGTGCTTGGCCAGTTTGCTCTTGGTGAGCCCAGAGGTGCAGGCTGTTCCCTGGGAAAGGCACCCAGCTCCTGCACCCATCCATGTGGAAGCTTGGGCAGAGTTCACGGGGGCCTCACACTTGCTAGGGTGGCCGTGCGTGCCAGTGGGAACCACCACAGCGCCTGTGAGTTGTCCCAGTGGCAGTAGCCCCGGCTTCCAAAGCTGTGTGAGGAGAGTCAGGAAACAAAACCAAACAGGGGCAGTTTGCAGGGGAAGAAATTGCTTTTCCACCTTATCAACCTGAGCCTCGGATCCATTGGCTTTCAGAGAAGGGAAACAAAGGCTTTGGGGCGGAAGGGCTGGTGGCTGCCTGGGAGACCAGAGAGCCGTAGGACAGGGAGCCATGGGGCCGGAAGCTGTGGGACAGGGAGCTGTGGGGCAGGGAACAGTGGGGCCAGGGACGAGACTGTGGCCAGAGGCAGATGCCAGCAAGAGGGAGCCTGCTGGGCTCTGATAGGGGACAGGGCACAGGCAACTGGAACATGTCCTGTCATTCCCCCCATGCTTCCCAGCTCCCTTCTGCCTTCCCAGCCATTGTTAGGCAGCCCCAGGGGTGAAGCACAGCATGGAGAGAGGTTGCCTTTCCTCCCTGCCTCCCACCCCCGCCTCCACCTCTGCTCCCACCACACCACATTGCAGGTGATGTCTGCCCCACTGCCAGGCCATGTGCCATCATCTCTGGAATGTGGGTCTGGGGCACCCTTTGCTCCTGCATGCCCCAACACCCACCACTGTGGCGAACAGCAGCTGGCTTATCCCAGGATAGTGTGGCAGTGACCAGCACCTGCCCAGGAGCCAGCCCATGGCCAGGAACAGGGCCAGGATCTGGCTCCACACAGCCTGGGACACCCACAGCAGTCCGAGGGGCTCTGGTGATCCTCTGGTGCCACATGGACCTCTCTGTTTAGACAGATAAAGGATCCCATGATACCATTTGCAGGCAAAGTCATTTCTGTCACATTGCCTCATTCCCCTGGCTTTACCATGATGGATTTTGTAAGAGACCTTTCTGCCAAGTTGTCTGAGCGTCTTTCCTGTGGCTCAGCAGTGGCCACTCACCGGCCACTGCAGCCACATCAACCCATCCCTCCCAAAGGGAGTCCCAGCCCATCTGACGGCACATTGAAAGGCTATTTCTGCCGATAGAGTGGGAGAGACGTCACTGTCAGTACATGGCACAGCGGCCTGCCGCTCTGTGCTGGGAGGACAGTCCAGACCACTGGAGATCCCTCCCTGGCCAGTGCCCCACTGACACTTCCCAGCACAGAGCTGACAGCCCACAAAGCCTCACAGACAGCACAGGGGGCACATGGGAGCCCCCAGTGCCACAGCTTCAAGTCCCACACGAGCCTGCAAGATTAATGACCTTTTTCCAGTGTTTGCTTTAGGCAGAGGCTCGTGCTCTAGGGCTTTGCTCAGATAACAGTCTGGTATGAGAATGAGCTCCCCTGGTGAGGTGCAATTTGGAGAACTTGAATGGGGGCTCCAAAACTAGCTGCAAAGAAAGAGATTAAGATCAGTATTTGTCCTTTTCTTTTCCTTTTTCCTTCCTAGTGGAGCAAAAATATTCCTATTTATTGCTATAAACCCTTGGGGTCTGTGTGGTAAACTCCCAGTGGGAATTACTGTCTCAAGAGATCAGAGATCCCGAGAATATCCCCTTGCCAAATTTACAGTTACTGTTAGCTCTAATCAGCCTTGTTTATCTCTCCCTGCAGTGGTATTTGGGGAACTAGCTCAGGTCACACGCGAAGCAGTTCCCCTATTGTTAACAGATATCCAAAATCTCCCTTCAGGCCACACCAAGCCATCACAGCATGGACACCTTCCTCAGGCTTCTCCTGGAGCCTGGGTCTGGGCTCCTGCATGTCTGGCACCAGGAGTAAATGGCTGCTGGGAAAAGGCCGGGAAAGGAGGCAACCCTGTTATCCCAACACCAGCACAGCTCCCGCAGCCCCCAGCCACCCCAGCCGCTCAGCTGCGACGCCTGTGTGCTCACACCCTCCCCGCTCCATATTCTTCCTAAGAAAATAAAGCATCACTGTCCTATTAATTATGTGAGTTCTGGAGCAATATTTTTCCCAGAGTCACCTACTGGTTCACATATTCGTTTTCCAGGCAGCTTAGCCAGTAGCCTGGCAACACGGTGACCTTATGCTCTGCTCAGTTTTGAGCGTTTTATTAGCCACACTGGACTCTCTCCACTGCCTCATATTGCTGAGCCCCTCATTAGTACAATTAATAAGCTGCTTCTGTCAATTCAATCAAATGCCAGGCTCGACAGCAGGAGAAAGCTTTGGCAGATCAAGTAGGGGAGATTCTGGGTAGCACTGGGAAATTGTAGGAAACCTTTCATCTCCCCCAAGGAGCCGAACAAGAATGGAATTGTGGGATTGGGATTCTCTCAGGTCATGTTTATTTATCACCCGCTCGTTAGTATAATAAATCAGGTCCCCTGTCACTTTGAATGAAGTCATAGGTTTGCTGGAAGGAACTTGGCAGAACACCTTGATATTATTAGTGATGGTGTGGACAAAGCCCCATGAAAGGTGATGCCCTGACTGGGGTGTGCGGGCACCTCACATGCACCCACTCAGCCCTGCACCCCACCAGGGGCTGGCGCGGTCATCCCAGGGGACTGGGATTGTCTCAGGACACACCACGCAGCGTGTCCCAGGCACCCGACAGCCACAGGAACGATGCTTCTTCCTGCTGCTGTGTCTGCTTCAGGAGACACGCATGGTGGGAGACATCCCCATCCAGAGCACCGGGCAAGCAATGTGGGCGACATCCTGTGCCGACAGTCACATGGATCAGGCACATGTGACAGCCCTTTGCCTATCACACCTCTCTGTGTCCTGCCAGACTTTGCCCTGGCTCTGACGTCGGTGTGCTCTTTGGATCTCACGCTGGCTCCAGGAGCTCCTGCTGCAGCGGTGCCATGAAGTGCTGGGCAGGGCAGACGGGTGGCAGGTGAAGGCCTGGTGCTCAGACTGGTGCTCACTCGCTGCGTGGCTGTGGCTCCTGAGCCTGATCCCTGTGTCCTCTGAGAGGCGCCTGCCAGCAGCAAGGGACCAGGAGGTGGCTTTGCAGAGCTGTTCACATTTCACCTCACCCTGAACTGGGCGCCCCCAGTGGTCTACCAGAGATGCTGGAGAGGTACCATTCTTGCCTGGATCTGGCACTTTTGCACACCAGAGAACAGGTCTGCAGGTTGGTTCTTGTGCTGGAAATAACACTGAGTAACAACAAGGAAGAGTTGTGACTGGTGTCATAACTGAGTGCCCCAAATAGAGCAGCATCACAGGTGTATGTCCCTCAAACATTCCTCAAATAAATTCCCCAGGAAATCTTTTGATCTGGTCTGATAGTGAGAACATAAATCTGAATAAATTCAGATTCTTTTAAGATTAATTTCCATTTAGTTTAAATATAGCTTAAAGGTCATAAAATAACAGTTCTATTTTATTGTTTAATTTAACATGGTGTTTGGTCTCCATGCTGTAATAAATATTAAAGTCTTTCTAATTTTTTTTTTCATAGATCCACTTTCACTGTGAGTCAATTTCATCACCTCTGAGCTGGACCTGCACCACCCCTGAAATGCAGGGATTCCCGACTCAGCTGTGTGGTGTTGGAGCATTCCCCATCCCTATCCCATCTCCATCCCTAGTCCGTAACAGCCTGGGAAGTGCCTAGGGCCATGCTCCCACTCATTAGGTCCCTTGACTCCAGCTGACCTATAAATGTTGAAGGAAACAAAACAAACTGCTGGGAGGGAGAGGAAGGGCTGTAGGTGTTGGCCACATGTAAGCGGAGCCAAGCCAGGCTCCAGCTGAAGATGCTATTGTATTGCAGTGATTTCCCTGGAAAAACAGGCCTGGAGATCTCCTTAGTGTTCCTGGGAAGCACTTGATGACCGGGAGGGTGTGGATTCGGGGCAGCCTGAAGACTGTGGGGATGTTTGGGGCTTTTGAGGGTTTGTGAATGTGACCCTGAGCAGACACAACTGCAAACCCACAACACTGGATGAGGCACCGGTGCCTGGCTCCAGCACACATGGCTGGCAGTGCTGAGACTTGGCTCCAACTCCTGGATGGACAACGGGTGTCTCCGAGGATGTGCAGGTGCTGCACTTGGAGAGGTTCAGGACACAGGCACAGCAGTTCCTTGGCTGCTGCCCATCAGCAGCTGCAGGGTGGTGGTCCGTTGACCACCAAGCCCACGGACTTTGTCCCAGGGAAGAGATTGTGGCAGTGGGGTGTCTCCTGTGTGCGCTCTGTGCAAGATTTGTGAGCCCTGGCCAGGCCTGTGGCTGCTGCTCTTTGGACTTTGTCAACCCTTTGACGGGCAAAGTCCAAAGTCCAATCCTGGTTTATTGGCAGAGTGGATGTGGGAAGTTGGTGTCCCACTCCTAAAGTAGGTGCATGACAGACTGCTGTGTCCCGGGGTTGCCCAGGGTGAGGCACCAGTGCCACCAATCCCCTAGCACTCATCCCTTCCTCCCAGACAAGCTGGCTCCCAGACAAGATACTGGGGCCATGGACAGACACAGCCAGGATCACCCACTTGCATCCCACCCCTCAGGGCTGGGATGGTGCTGACACCCTGGGAATGGGCTGGAGGAGACAGGGACACTCCACAAGCCCCAGCCAGAGCCCAGCCAGGTCGCAGTCCCTAGACCAGCCTCACTCATCAAGCATCCTGGTGCCATGAGGAGGGTCTGGGGGTGATGGAGTCCTCCCTACAGTGTCAGGCCTCTCCAAAGCCTCTCAGGTAAATCACTTCCATCTTTTTCAGTGTTTGGCCTGAACCACCACCTGAGCATCCCATGCATCCCCAGCCACTGCCCACGCTCAGTGTGGTGCATGGAAGGCTGTCTGGGGACACAATGTTGTCCATCTCCTACACCACAGGGGAACCTCCTGCATCCGCCACCCCTGGACAGCCAGTAAATGCCCCCTCCCTCCTTATCTTTCCTTGAACAGCAGGGGTCTTGGCATCTCCTTAGCCCCCATTTCCTCTTCCAGCTCCTGTTGACACAGTGGCCATGGGAAAACAATGGGTCCAAGGGCAGCAGAGAGACAACCTGTCCCTTCCTCTGGCTGCCCGCTCACCTTCCTGGGCACAGCTGGGCCCCGGGGACCCAGAGTACAGCTGGTGAGATGGCAGCACTGGAGTGAAGCTGCGGCAGGGTGATCCCACAGGGGAGCCACAGCCTGGGCAGCCTGGCACTGCCCCATCCCAGCACCACAGCACCAGGCATCCCAGAGCATGGAGCCACCCTGCATTGTCCGGGTGCTGGTGGAGATGTCCCAGTGAGGGAAGGGATGCAGAGGCACCTCTGTGCTGGTGAGAACAGGGCTGAGAGGGTGACAGGGACAAATAGAGAAGTGGCTGGTGACTGGGGAGAGAGGAGTTTTTATTGTGAGTTTTTGGCCAGGCTGGCACCCTCTGCCTTCCAGCAGAGTTGTTGGCATGAAGGACAATATTAAATAAAGAGCTCGTTTCAGCCCGTGCTTGTCAAGGCCAGCAGGTTTAAAAATCTCCCTGAATTTCCAGTCTGTGAGGAGCAGGGAGGTAAACTTACCTTTATCTGGAGGGAGTGCTGGTCAGGAAGAACCTTGCAAGCTCCCGAGGAGCAGCTGGACACCCAGACGGAGGTGTAGCAGATATTGTCCAGCCAAGGTCAGAGTCCAACTCCGACCCAGCCACCGACACTCCTGAGGGCGGCGAGGAGGGAGCAGACCTGCAGGGCTGGGAGCGCAGCACCTGTCAGCACCTCCTGGCACCCCTCTGTACCCCTCAGCACCGCCCCCCGACATCTCCAGCCCACAGCTGATGAGGGTTTGCTCAGCAACCCAAGACCACCCAGGCTGCTCTGCTGGGGCTCGTGTGCCATCCAGTGGCGAAGACCGGGCTCCAGCACAGGCTGAGCCTTCCCATGCTGCAGGTCAGTGCCGGAAAGGAGGGAACCACGCAGGGCTGGAGCCTGGGAAGCGTCTTCTCAGAGAGCACCCACTGTGGAAGCTGCAGACAACAATGGGATGTGCAGAGTCTCCATTGCCACCTAGCCAGGGAGGCATGCCCAGGCCAAGGATGCTCCTGGCAGGGCCGGGAGGCCTCCTGCTGCTGTAGCAGGATCCGAGGTTTCCCCTCCTTCCCCTCGGGATGCTCAGGGAAGCAGTCCAGGTGTTGGGAGAGGAGAGTGGCCCGACGGGGAGGAGCAGGGCTGGGCTGCAGCAGAGCCTCCTGCCCCTGCCCTGGGGATCCGGGATCAACCTGTGCTGGGGAGAGGGGAGACTCCTCATCTCAGGGACAGGGAGATGTTCAAGTTCTTCTGTGGAGAGCTCCTAACTACTCCATCCCTCTTGTCCCAGCCAGGGACAGAACAGGGATCAAGTTTGCCTCCGCCATGCTAAACTACACCAGCCCTGCTGGCAGGGCCAGAATTACCTCCAGTGGGGTTGTTTCAGCTGTACCCCCAGGTGTGCCACTGCTACCTTCTCCACAAGGGCTTGCGCCCACTTCAGCACGGTCAGCAGGGCGGGGATTTGAAACACCTGGAGGGAACCGGGCACAATCCTGGAAACACAGAAGGTGTCCTGTGTATAGCACTAGCCTTGCATGTGCAGATGGACCCCAGAGGTAGGATGTGATTCCGGAATGCCACATGTAAATGGATGCTGTGGGCAACTGCACAGATCTCAGAGCTGCACCGGACTGGAACTGGCAGAGGGAGCAGAAAGGGAGAGTTTTAAGGGACTTGGCTGGCAAGGCAGGGCCTCCAGCAGTGGCAGTTGTAGCTTGGTGAATCACAGCAGGCTTCTTTCTGCTCCAAGACATTAGGAGCAACTCAACAATTAAGACTGGCTTCTATTAATATGCAAATTTCTGCTGTCATGGCAATACTCTTCTAAATGCAAATTGCACTGGGAACTATTGTTGGAGACACCTGTGCTAGGCCCTGGACTTTGTCTGAGCAGATGCTCCTAACTGAGCTCACCGGAGCCTGTGGCCCTGGACAGCCGGGGACAGCACTGTCAGCGGCCACCCTGATACAGGCAGCAAATTCCCACCTGGCATGATCCCTGTCCTTGCTTGGACCTTTCTGCACAGATCATAAAGAATATTCTGAGTTGGAAGGGACCTCCAAGTATCATCGAGTCCAACTCCTGGCCCTGCCCAGGACAACCCCAAAATCCCACCATGTGCCTGAGAGCATTGTCCAAACGCTCCCTGAGCTCTGGCCCCCTTGGGGCAGTGACCGCTGTCCTGGAGGGGCAGTGACTACTGTCCTGGAGAACCAGTTCCAGTGCCCAGCCACTCTCTGGGGGAAGAACTCGTTCCTAATATCCAGCCTAACCCTCCCCTGACAAAGCTCTAGGCCCATTCCCTAGGGTCCTGTTGTTGGTCACAGAGAGCAGAGATCAGAGCTGCTCCTCCGCTGCCCTTGGTAGGAAGCTGCAGACCCTGATAAGGTCTGACCTCAAGATCTTCTTCTCTGGGTTGAACAAACCAAGGGACCTCAGCTGCTCCTCATATGACCCCTCCAGACCCTGCACCATCTTCACAGCCCTCCTTTGGACACTTTCTAAGAGCTTTATATCCTTGCTTATGTGCCAGCAGCTACAGGCAGGGCGGTTCAGCCTTTCTGGTCTGTGGGAATCTTCCACTGGCATCTGATTCCAGTTTCTGCAGCCAGCAGAAGCTGTGCCCTGAGCCGCTCCGAGAAGCAGGAATGTGTGCAGGTCCCTCCACCTTCCGCACGCATCCAAACCCACCTGCAGTAGAACCTGGCTGCTGCTTAGCCACACTGCAGCCACCCGGGGAGGCTGGGGTTGGCCCAGGACCGTGGGCACTACAAGCACCAGTACCAGCTTGCCGTGCTCCGGGGCAGCGCTGAGCTGCAGATCCTGACCCAAGGGCAGAGGGGATGTTTTCTTGAGCCTACTCAGGATGGAGCCTCCAGCAGCCCTACACTGACTGGGCGGGCTGGGTCTGCCATGGGCTGCGGGGCTGTGTTGAGGGAGACAGTGCCTTTGCCTGGCCCACCCCAGGCCAGCTGCAGAAGGCAGCCGTGACCCAGGAGAGCCGGGTGCACGTGTCCCTTCTCAGCTGGGGCTGGGACCACGAGGTGTCAGAGCCTGAACAGCATGAACAAAGCCTGGGGCTCCCCCTGCTCCAGGCACCGAGACCCCTCAGACCCCTCAGACCTCCCAGGAGCAGTGAAACAGCTGCCACCAAATCCCAGATGCCACTGCTGGGTTCCTATGGTCCTGCTCCCCAGAGACCTGGGTCCAGAGAAAGGCAACGAAACTGCTGAAGGGTCTGGAACAAATGTCCTATGAGGAGCAGCTGTGAGAGTTGGGGTTGTTTAACTTGGAGAAAAGGAGACTCAGGGGGGACCTTCTCACTCTCTGTAACTCCCTAACAGGAGGGTGTAGCCAGGTGGGGGTCAGGCTCTGCTTCCAGGGAACAAACAGGACAAGAAGAAATGGCTTCTGTGCCAGAAGAGGTTAAGATTGGACATTAGGAAGAATTTCTTCACAGAAAAGGTGATTAGACGTTGGCACAGACTGGTCAGGGTGGTGATGGAGTCACTATCCGTGGAGGTGTTAAAGGAACAACTGGATGTGGCACTTAGTGCCTTTGTCTAATTGACAAGGTGGTGTTCAGTCATAAGCTGGACTCAATGATCTTAGAGATCTTTTCCAATCTAATTGATTCAGTGACCTTGGTCATCCTGGAGGCCGTGGCCGTGGGATGTGGGAGCAACCTGAGGTCCTCAGAAGGATGTGAATGCGGTGGAGGAGCTGCAGAGGGCACAAAGTACAGGGCACACAGCCAGTGTTTTGGTCTGTGCCCAGGTGTTGGTAGCCAGGCTGGGTGCTAGCTGTGCCCAGATGTGAGCCAGGTGAAGCCCTGCAGGTCTGTCTGCCCTCACACTGGCTGTGGCAGCACAGACCCAGGCCATGGGGTCAGTGCAGCCACACAACCTTGGGGCCATTGTCTGTGAGGGGATACCTCAGCACAGGCTGCTGGTGTGCGCTGCACCCACAGCCCAGGGACAGGATGACACCCTGGCAGCAGCACCTGGCTCATGGGAACACACAACCACAGGATGGGTCAGGTTGGAAGGGACAACAGTGGGTCATCTGGTCCCACCTCCCTGCTCCAGCAGGGTCATCCCAGAGCACACCGCACAGGATTGTGTCCAGACGGTTCTGGAACATCTCCAGTGAGGGAGACTCCACACCCTCTCTGAGCAATGTGTTCGCATAAAGAAATTCTTCCTCACGTTCAGGTGGAACTTGCTGTGCATCAGCTTCTGCCCGTGGCCTCTTGTTCTATTGCCAGGCACCGTCAAGCAGAGCCCGAACCCTCCTCTAATCCCTCCCTACAGATCTGACACATATCGATAGAGTAAACGGAGGCTGCAAAAGGATGGGGCGGGGCTTATGATGACTCCGCCCCCTTCTGGCACCGCCCCTCTCATCTTCAAACTGAGGTTGTGGGTAGAGAGGGGCTTGTGGTGGCACCGCCCACTCTCGGCCCCGCCCCTCGATGCCTGCAAGCCGATGGTGCGATCCGTGCTGGGCGGGGTTGTGGTAACCCCGCCTCCTTGATTGTGGTGACTCCGCCCCTTCGTGCCCTGTTCTCGAGCGGACTCTACGGCGCCGTTGCAGTCGGCGTTGGGCGGGGTTCGTGGTTGCCCTGCCTTCTTCTGGCCCTGCCTTCGATCGGCGTGGCCTCGCCCTCCGCTGCCTGCGGTGGCTCCGGGCGGGGCGGGGCGGCGCGGCGC
>WBMZ01016577.1:0-11632 GCA_013400975.1 Atrichornis clamosus | reverse complement strand
TCTGTCCTTTAAACTAAGACACTCACATAGAGAACAACTCCACCACCTCGCCTCGCTGCCCTGTCCTTTCTATAAAGTACACAGCCATCCATGACAACATTCCAATCATGTGAGCAGTGAGATCATGGCCCTGTGACCACACATAGATTTCTAGTTCTTCCTTTTTATTCCCCATGCTGCGTGCATTTGTATGCAGACATTTCAGAGAGGTAATCAAGCATTAAGGTTCCCTCGAAGGGGTGTAAGAGGATTTAGGATAGCCATGCACACCCTTGATATGTTTAGCCCTATGATTCTCATCTTGAGAGGCAGCCAAGGAACACCTATTCCTGCACTGATTGGTATGACCTACTGCCCAGGAGGAAGCAATGGCAGGAATATTGCCACTTCAGATGCACATCCCCTTCCTCAGTCTTTCATTTTAAAGCCCATCTCATGTAACTGGCCAGGCTGCTGCCAAAGATTCTCTTGCCCTTTTTAGACAGGTGAATCCCATCCCTCCTTAATAGGCTACAATCATTAAAGTACAACCCATTGTCATGAAAGTTAAAACCTTCTCGATGGCACCAGACATGAAGCCGGACCTTTAGCTGCACTTTGTGTCTGCTTCTGGCTGTCTCTATTTCTCTGACAGGTAGTATAGATAAGAAGAGGACTTGGGCACTGATATTTTTCACCTGCCTCACCAGGGCTTTATGGTCTTTCTTGATCCTCCCCATTTTTTGGCTTGTGGTGTCATTTGTACCCACGTGAAGAAGTAGTAGTGGGTACTAGTCTGTGCTCTTGACAAGCTGGGGTGCTCTCTTGGCAACACCATGGATCTTAGCCCCCTGGTAGGCAGCGTACTTGTCCTGCTGCTCTATCAGGCTGGCAGATGGGTGCCACAGTGCCTCTTAATAGAGAGTTGCCCACTACGAGTAAGTTTCTGATTTGACTGCCATCCTCAAGTATATCGTTCAAAGGTATAAATGACAAGCTTGTTTATTGATTGAAATATAGTAAAACACACAGAAGGGTTGCTGAGGAAGCACTTGAAAAGGCTGTGAAGAATATTCCAAGTATCCCACTAGCACATGAATGCAGAGCTGTCTGGTGCTTCCTAGGGTGCTTGCCATCAGGGCAAGGCTGATGATGGTGCATGGTCTTCGGCTCAGCTCCTGCTCAGCACCAAGTTTCTCAAAACTTGTTCTGAGGTTCAGAAAAACAAATAGTGCAGCTGCGTGAGAGAGAATTTCAGTTTGCATGAGTCTCAAATTAGAAAGAAGTGGTTTTTACTTGGCCTGAAGGTTATTTCTAGCTTCTTGGCAAAATAGTAAGGCTTTTTGTGTATTTAATGCCAACTATAAACATTGCACTGAGAAAATCCAACTTAGCCTGAAAGGATCCATTTGTTTTAGCAAGCCTGCCTGGTTTGACAGGCTTAGTTCTTGTTCTTAACCCTTTTATTCATCCTGTCTCCCATAAGACATTTACAAGGGAGGAGTGGGGGGCTAAACACTATAAAAAATACTTCTCTCAAAAATTAAATTTTTCCTGTCTGTTTTGTAAATTCTGTCTCCCTTTTGCTCTGTCATACCCATGTCAGTTCAACTTTAATGCAGTTAGTGAATTTCCTGCTCTTTTCTCAGACCTGAAAACAACTACAGCACCAGTATCCTCTGCTCCTCTGTTTACTCTAACTGATGTAGGAAGGAAGAAAAAAAAGTACAGTTATACTTAAACCTCTCAAATGAAGATGGAGAGAAAGTAAAGCCCTAGGTAAACAGAAAACTTTCAACTTGGAAAAAAAATTAAAGAAAAAAAGAAAAATCAATTTCAGAGGACAAGGAAAATATTTTCTTTCTCAAACTCTAAGAGTGACTATTCTGCACGGGTGGTTAAGCAGGGAAGGAAGCCAGGCAGAGGATGCTCCCATGGGTGCTACTAAACATAGACAACCCACAGAATAACTTGGCCTATTGTCCAGAACTGTTTCTGGGGTTGGCAGCCCATTGCAATCTGGTGGGCTAAAACAGGGGAATGTTCAGTATGTTTCTCCCAGTTTCATCCTATCTGGTATAATGTGGAAATTACTTTGTTTCTGCCTGAGCTTAAATAAAAAGATTTCGTTTAGATTCTGTGTTAGTTGATTTAAAAGTTGTCCATCTCCAGCAAAAACCTTGTCTTCATATATATTCATCCTTTCTTAAAAAGAAAACTGTGGTATAACTTTTGGGGGTAGAATTTATAGCAATGCAATTTAAATAAGTCATCATACTTTTTTTATATAGCATTTATATAGCCACAAAAACACCATAACTAAACTGGTGGAAGGAAAAAACTTCTTCTGAGAAATAATCTCATAAATACTCCTTCAAAATCAAGGTAAGCAATGAATGATGATTAACAATTGAGGGTTTATTTGAGAAGTTATTTCATAAGAGAATTGCTGGGATTTGAAGTATTTGGCTAGGGAAAACATTTAATTTCATTTCTAACTGAACCTACCTGTGTATAGACATCTTGGGCACACGTATTTATATTTGTGCATAAGTGCATGTATTTGTTTTCTGGAAAGTTACTTGACTACCCATGACATTTTTAGGAGGGAGAGAAGACACTGAGACTTATTCAAATAATACCAATAATTGTTCTTAGGACCATCTTATTCAGGATTGTACATATTGCTGAGTTAAGTGTGCTCACTGCAGCCAGGTATTTACATTATCAAGGTGACAGAGGATGGTCCTTTCCTGTGCACCAGGGAGTGTATGGAGTGAAGGAACTGCTTACTGTGAGACAGGAGGACCTAGGTCATTGCTGGTGGTGCGTCTCCTGTTCATGTGAATGTTAAGCCAGAAGAAGATGTGAAGGTGTGACACTGTACCCTAGTGGAGTTGACAGGATTACTTTTCCTCAGTTTTTTCCTCACCAAACCTGTAGATAATATAAACACTTGTCACCTCCCTCCATGCTGTTTCTTGGGACTTACAGTAAGACTCTAGAGTGGGGAATGATGATAGGGAGCACCTTTCAAGCCTAATTCCTGTATCTCTGCCCTGGTAGAAATTCTCTGTGGCTGTGTCCATAGGATGCCCATTCAGGGTCTGGAAGAAGCTTTGTTTGCAGACTGCCCAGGAGCTAACTAGCAAGGGAAGCAAGTTTTGCACAGGAATTCTAGACTTTTGCTGGATTTGTCACTTCTTTCCTTATTTAGAAGATGCTATATATCAGGTACCCCCTGATACTCCAAGGTATTTATGCAGGTGTGAATTACTTCATGCTGGTTTTATTATAACTTTTTCCTGCCTCCCAGGGGAACAGACAAACCCTTACGCAAAGTAAATGTAGCAAAAAATGTTGCTTTATCTTTTTTTTAAATGACAATAGAGTTCATTTAAAGAGCTATTGAGACAGAAAAATAAGGATAAAGAAGGATAAGACTGGGATTTGTTATGAGAAAAAAATCATGCATAGTACCAGAGTTGTACTATTTTAATTTTATTTCAGAGCACTTTGTTTCTTCCACACATGAAAAAGGATGAAAAACATATTTTAAAGACACTAGAGAGAAAAGGATGTACCATTAAGATTTCTCCCTGCAAATTCTATTTGTTCTCCAAATACTTTAACTCTGTTGCAATTTCATAGATTTTTTTTTTTTTTTTTTTACATTATGCAGTTTGTATTTTTTCAGGCTGCATGGAGGCAGGCTGGCCAGCTGCAAAGCCCATCCAGTTCTAGGCAGCACCTGGCAGGCACAGCACCCACAATGGCGCACTACTGCTGCAATCAAAGGGCAGTAACATACACCATACAGATTTGTGGTGTAAATGCATTTAAGAGTAAATGAGTATGAGTTTATCATCCAGCACTTCTTTTTTAACTTGCTGTGGGAGCAGTCAGTATGACAGGACATATTGTCTTGCTGAGCCTTTCCTCAGGGCCCTGCCACGTTTTTTTGTTGGGTCTCACGTGCTGGTTTTGGAGCAGAGTGAGCAGATGCCCTGGCTGCTTATCCTGGTTGCTGTTGTCCATGTGAGGGGATGGCCAATGTCCCTCAGAGTTTCAGCTCTCCCCGCTCAGGAGTCTGTGATCCCTCTGTCTATGCTTTGAGGTTTTTGCCGGTTTACGAAAACTCCCCACAGTGACCTGGCATGATCCTCTGCTCCAGGGCATGTCTGCCAGGTTCATCCTAATAAAGCCAGCCAATTGTGTGTATGAGGGAGTCTGGAACACAAGGGCAGCAAGGAAGAAATGTTGAAATATTTTTAAGAATGCATAGTCAAAACTTCTTGATGGATAAGTAGAAACTAAACTAGATAGGAGAGATGGGCTATGTGATTTCACAGCAGCCATCAGCAGTATTGCCTGGTAGACAGGCTGAGCCTTCTTTGTTGGGCTTCACATGCAGTCAGTGTGTGCTTTGCTTTATACAATCTGCAGTCTCAAAAATACCCATTTACTTCTCAAGGGAGAGGCAAAAGATTTACAGTTGTGTGTAGTGCTCTCTGACATGGGACCAGCCTAGGCTTTACTGTATTTTCCAATGCTGCTGGTAGCACTGGGCTGCCCTCAACAGACCATACAAGAAATGCAAAGACACAAGGCCTGATTGCTTTGATGTAAACCAGGAAATGGTTCTTCTCCTTTGAAATGCAAAACCAAAGGCGAAGCCATTGCTCCAGCGACTGCCTTTCTGTTCCCTTTGATATGGCACATACAATGAAAATATATGCTAGGGAGTGACAATCAAAAGGCTTTGAGAAGCAAAGGATGAGAGAAATCATATTCTTTTTTTCCACAGCTCTTTTGCTGGGCAATACATAGCCTGTTGAAATAGAGTTCAACAAGCAGGTCTGTAGAGACCAACTGGTTGGAAATTAAGTTAAAAGCTTGCACCTCCCCAGTGTGACTCGGTGGATGAGTATACTGTATTTTGCTGTTGACATTAATATTGTTCTCATTTGCAATGTGTTTGCTATTAGAAATATATGTTTGGCTTTGCCAACTTCTACACTGAGAAATGTGCTCAAAGTTCTTAAGTTGTTGCTAGGGTGAACTCTGATTTGAGAATAATGTTCTTTATGAATATGAGAAATATGTTTTAGTCACTACTTGACACTTGTTTCTGTTGTGGATTTAGCAAAATGTGAATTTTTTTACACTTGGTTATTTCTTTTAAAAATTTTACAAAACCTTTTTCTTCCTGTGATTCCCTCATTTGTTGATGATACCAAGAGGAAAAGCAAGTTCTCTTGAGAAAAAAAGCAACAACTCCAAACCTACAATTTTTCTGATTTCAAAACAATATTATATTTAAAAGAAGACAAAACTCTAAGTGACCTGTGAGTTACATCTTCCTGAACTGGGACTAAGAAAGTAGATATCTGATGCAGACATAACTATTTCTCCTTTACAGTGCAGACAGGATTTTAACCATGTTCTTTAACTCAGCATATCTATCTTTAAGGTCTGAATTGACTCAGTTTCCAAAGCAAGTTTGGGTTTCATTCACACGTGTCTACTTCATGTGTGACTAAGCCGAAACATGTTCAGCCCCAATTTGGTTGAAGCTATGAAACAGGCTTTGTTCCATGGCTTGCTGAAGCAAATCAGAGATCAGAGGAAAATAGCATTAAGTCAAGATACTGGAAAACAAAAAAAGAATATGATTATTAATTTTGCAGAAAGGTTAGGTAGTCTTATGGCCTTGTCATACAAGAACCTGCCAATTTTTAGTTACCTTTTCTGTAAATGAGTTACCAGAACGTTTTTATGTCTCTGCCCTTCCCCTTCTTATAGCAGATTTAGTATAAATATTTGCAAAATATTGTATTGTTGACATAAACAGGGGTAGAAATACTTAACAGATAATTAATATTTGCTTTGTTTAACAGCTAGGGCTTTCTATCTTAGCAAAGTGCTAAAACTACAATATTGCAAGTTACCAAACTGTCGAAGAGGAAGGAAAATCCTGTTTTACACTTTCGTTAACAAACTCTGATCTGATCCTTGGGTAGTTCATTTGACACAGTTAACATTAACAAGGTTCAAATTAAATTTTGTGTTTTCACATTTGATTAGCAAAACCTATTGCTGTATTCAACAGAACAAATAAAATAAGTGTGTTGAGCCTCAACTGGAAAATACTAAATAGTCTTTCTCATTTTGCAACAAAGCTAATCCCCTTCAGCTCTCCTGGGTTTAAGCGTGCACTACTGACAAGACACTGACTGATCATTTCCTTTTGCAAAACATCTTTCACACAACAAGGCCATCAAAGACAAAGCCAAGCAAATGGAACAAAAACAGCTTTGAGAGGGTAATTTAAACTTGTCTTGCTTGTATAAGTTTCAAGACTTCATCACTGCACTTCTGTATCTTCACAAATTCTAGAACAAACCCCTAAAGCAGCCAAGAACAACACATTTCATTCAACTCCAAGCTAGTTTTCTGCTGGAGAGATGCAAGTGTATGCCCACATAAATGTCACAGAACATTGAAGACTTAACAACAGACATGAAAGCACATATATAGCATATTAAAAAGAAAACCTAGATTTCTGCAAAGAAATAATCTTAGGCTTCTTTGTGTTCCAAAAAAAAATCCCTGTTGTTTCCCTTCTCACACACCTGCCTGTTTTAATTTTCATTGCATGACCATTTTTACACACACAGTCAGGTGGTTGGACTTTTAGCCTGTGAAATCATGGCGGTTAGCAAGATCATCTCTGCTTCTACCTAAACACTCAGTTTCACTACTCTTTACTATTTACTAGATAGTGGTGGTGCAGTTTTAATTTTTGCAGAGCAGAGTGGGGTGAGAATATGTGAGAGGTACAGCTCTGCAGACACCAAGGTCAGTGCAGAAGGAGGGGCAGGAGGCGCTCCAGGCAGTGGAGCCGAGATTCCCGTGCAGTCCATGGTGTAGGCTGTTTTGAAGTAGCTGTGTCCCTGCAGCCCATGGAGGCGCAGAGATCCACCTGCAACCTGTGGAGGAGTCCTACACTGAAGCAGGTGCATACCTGGAAGGAGGCTGTGATCCTACGGTAGATCCCTGGAGAGAGGGGCCCTGCTCCCAGGCTGGAGCAGCCTGTCCTTGGAGGGCTGCATCCCTGAAGGAGTGACCCACGTCACAGCAGTGTGAGGGGTGCTGCTGCTGCTGCCCGTGGGATGGCCTCACATTGGAGCAGTTCACAGGGAGCTGTTGCTGGTGAGATGGGCTCACTTTGGAGAAAGTCATGAAGAACTGTCTCCTGTGGGAGGGACCCCACGGTGCAGCAGGGGAACGACTCCTGTCCTTGAGCAGCAGGAGAAGCAATGGGTGATGGACTGACCAAAACCCCCATTCCCTGTCTCCCTGCACCATTGAGGTAGGAGATAGAGCTGGGAGGAGGGAGTGGGGGGTGGGGGAAAGCTGTTTCTAAGGGCTTATTTTACTTCTCATTATCCTGCTCTGATCCTGTTAGCGGAATAAATTCACTTTCATATCTTTCAGCTCCAGTCTGTTTTGTCTGTGATCTCTCCTGGTCCTTATCTCAACTCATGAACCCTTTGTTAAAATTTCTCCCCTCTGTCCAGTTGCAGGGAGAGTGAATAAGCAGCTCTTGTTGGGTGCCTGGCATGCAGCCAGGGTCAGCCCATGACAGTCTTTTTGGTGGAGAATGTGGGTATGACAGGCAAGGGGGCTGGGATAAGAAGGGGGAAAGTTGGAAGTAGGATGCCTGCTTAAATATAAAACCTGCAGCTGAAATTAATTTACTGCACTGCTCAAAGTCTGTTATGGGATTGCTGCAGGTGGTAGAACTATAGATGTATTAACTTGTGCTGTTTGGATAGAGGAAGTTCTCTTTTAGGGTGTATTTCAATGCAGGCAAATGTAAATTACCTTCTGTAAAGGCAAGGCATTTCTAAATGTCAGTGAGAAAAAAAGAAAAAAGTACTTAGAAGGTCAAAAACTGACTATCTGAATAGTCTGTACCAAGGAATGTCTGGTCTCAAGCACCCACTGTACCAGCCAGTTAAAACTGTTGCTTTAAAGCATAAGAGATGTTCTTCAACTTCAGTGTGTCTGGCCATCCATTTGGATGAGAAATGTGAGGTTTTAGGAATGTGACCCTTCCAGTGACCTTGGAAGGAGTCCTGTAAACAAAGCGTGTATAGATGTGGCCCAAAATGACTCTTGCTTGAGGAGAACTCAACATGAAATCCTACCATAATGAGAGCCAGATGTTCCAAATTGTGGTTCAAGGGATCCAGCCAAAGACCAGGAAAGTCCAGTGGCTGGTCTGTAAGCACAGTGGGAATTCCTGTCTAGCAGTGAGAGGAGGCAGCTCTATTTAATTGACTCAATCCCACTGCCCATAAAACCCCCACCAACCAAACCACAAAACGAAACAAAACAAAACAGAACAAAACAACAAAGCCACGAAACAACAAACACCGTTCAAAACATAGACAAACCAAACAAAATAAACGAAACGAAACCAAAGCATTGCTCGCCACGCTCCCCGGGTCCCGGCGCGCTCCGCCGCGGTGCTGCCGGCAGAGGGCAGCCCTGCACCGAGCCGCCGCCGCTGCCGCGGGTGCGGGCACAGCGCGGAGCAGCCGCTCCCGTCTGGGGAGCGCGGAGAGCTCTCACCTGCTGTTCAGTCACGGGCGAAATAGGCGCATCCACCTCCCAGGAGTACAGCCCAGGCACCCCAGCGGCTGTGCCCGCAGAGCAGCTGCAGGGCTACTGAGCGGCAGCAGAGGCAATGGCCTGCCAAGTCTTACCCGGGCGCTCACTGGTTGCCCTGGCTGGATCCCGGGAGAGATCTCCAGCCTCGCAGAAAGTACCTGGGAGTCCTGCAGCCCCTCCAAGAGCTGAGAAGTAGAAGAGGCATTGTTTTCCCAGCAGATTCCCATGCAGAGTGGACAACAGCAAAGGCCAAATCACTGTTTGGCTGCCGAGCCTTTGCTTACCCAGGTTCCCCACACAAAAGTGAGACAAGGGATTCTTGATCTGCATCACTGGCAGAACTGGGCACTGTCCTGGTCTGACCATCTGTGGGCTGTCTGAGGTGTGAAAGGATATGCAGGGTTAGCACTCCTGCACCTTGTTGCACCTTATGCTTTTGTTGTGCTGGTACTAAGACAACTATTGCAAAGTGCAAGAACAGATTGCAGGATTTAAGTAAGAGAGGTGATTATTGCTGATTTAAGTAAGAGAGGTGTCAAAGGCTAGCCACCAGGCTATGACAGATGCAGTGAAATGTAATGGAGGAAAAAGCATATGTGTTTTCTTGGTAGTGCTGAGGATCAGGCCTGTGTACAGAAAAAGAGATTTCTACGTGCATTTGGTTAATGCATCTACCAAACACACTTCAGATTTACGGTTCTGACCTCTTTAAAAATGCTAAAAGCACTCAGCTTTGTGCCACCATTGCAGGAGGAACTAAAATGGAGTGCTCCAGAGGGCACCAGGTCTGCTTCCTTGACTGCTGGATCACCAGCCGGTCGGCGGTTGCTTGTGTGAGTACACAAGACAACCAAGAATATTACACACCTTTTCTTTTCCTGAAAGAATGCTGAGTTCTGAGAATGCTTTTGAAACACCACCTCTTTTTTACCTAAGATTAAGCTTGAACAGATGCCAACTACCTACCCTTCTGCATCCCTCCCACATTTGTAGTAAAGATACAGAGTTCTGTTCACAGTGCCTATGCAACACCTCCACACTGCCTTTGCTCCTCTGGCCCTGTGCAGAGGTGACAATATGGTCTGTGGGCAGCTAGTTGCCTCAGGTGAGACGGAGTAGAGCTTTCCTCTGGCTGAGCTCTGATTGTCTCAGCTGGAAGCTATTCTTGGCATATGTTCATTACATTCCCAGAAGGACATACAGCTTTTTCTAATACTGAACAGTCAAATTGCAGTCACTGTGTGTCCAAGACTATAATTCTAAACCCAAAGAACTTGGAGAAGATCGCCCTACCATTTCTTAATCTGGTAATGAAACCATAGGCGGAAAGAGGACACAATACCCATTTACACTGCAGGCTCCTCAGTTGAGAGGGCATTTTCTAAATTTATTGTCTGGGTGGGGCTGTAGTCATCTAAAGCAGTTCCTTGAATATCTGAATCTCCTACTAAGCAATACAATTATTCAGCTTTGGAAAGAAGACTGGCAGGGTGGTGTCTACTGACAAGTGTATCAGCAAGAGTATCTTCGATTTTTTAACTTTTATGCAACACATAAGAGATAATTTTTTTCCATGATCAGCTCAGTAATTCCTTCATAATAAAGAGTCAAATACCAGAATAATTGATGCAGAAGGATCACAGCCATGCTGTGAGATGACCATTGATAACTACGTCCTGACATAAAGTAACCTAAAGTGGCCTTAACCATCCCCCACATGGGGTCGTTTCCACAGACTCCCTAGACAGTACAGGTAGTGTCTCCCTCTACTGCAGCAGCATGGCCTGACTGGTTGAATTTTCTATATGATGGAGTCCAACAAATCACCCTCTTTTTTATGCAGAAGTCTCCTGAGTTTTTAAAGATCTTTATCATATCCCTTCCTTCTTTGTCCTCTCTTTTGAAGCACAACCCTCTCCCCCAAATTCTTTAGTCTATCTCTAAAAGTCATGCTTTCCAGTTTGCTGATTGCTTTCCACACCCTCATCATGTTTCTAGTCCCTCTCAAGAAGCTCCTATTTTTATGGAAAGACAGGCCCAAAACTGAACCCAGAGCAGGCAACTTCTTCATGTCTCGTATTTGCAAGCATGTTGTGTAGAGTCTGAGTTACATATGTCTCTTTCCTCACACTCTTAATAGCTTCTTGCCTGTTAGTTTCAGCAGATATATGTATTTTTTTCCTTGAACAGGAAAGAAAATTAGTTTAAGAAGGAAACTGCTTCCTGAGGGCAGTCCAGAAACCTTCTAGCTAGTTAGACACACGGAAGTTATAAAACTATTGTTTTTGAAGGTGTTGACCAGAAAACTATTAGTTCACCTGGCATTACTAAGCCAGTCTTCCAATGTCTAGGACTTCATGTTCACTGATTTTATAAACTATGTCCTTGAAGAGGGCCCTGGGAGAAGAATCACAGAACCACAGAATTGACTAGGTTGGAAAAGACCTTTGAGATCATCAAGTCTGACCTATGATCTAACACCGCCTTATCAACTGAGACATGACACTGAGTGCCGCATCCAGTCTTTTTTTAAACACCTCCAGGGATGGTGACTCCACCACCTCCCTGGGCAGCCTGTTCCAATGTCCAATTACTCTTTCAGTGAAGAATTTTTTCCTAATGTCCAGCCTGAACCTCCCCTGGTGAAGCTTAAGACTTAATGTCCTCTCATCCTGTTACTGGTTGCCTGTTAGAAGAGACTGACCCCCACCTGGCTACAGCCTCCTTTCAGGCAGTTGTAGACAGTGATAAGGTCTCCTCTGAGCCTCCTCTTCTCCAGGCTAAACAACCTCAGCTCCCTCAGCCATTTCTCACAAGGACTGGTACTCCAGACCCTTCACCAGCCTTTTTGCTCTCCTCTGGACGCGTTCGAGCATCTCAATATCCTTCCTGGATTGAGGGACCCAGAACTGTACAGGACTGCGGCCTAACCAGAATCAAGCACAGGAGAAGAATGACTTCCCTGGTTCTG